>ML796724.1:658088-671350 GCA_009831015.1 Picea engelmannii | reverse complement strand
ACCCAAGGCCATTAAGTATGTTCTCATTCTAATCTTCCAGAAGGCAAAATTTGTTCCATCAAACAGAGGAGGCTTAGAAGCTGAAGTCCCTTCATGACTTGTCATGTTTAATCTTACAGATCTACCTTTAAATAAAAGGAACCGGCTCTGATACCAATTGTTGGAAATACTAAAACAACTGAGGAGGGGGGTTAATCAGTTGTATGTGAGCTTAAACAATTTTATACTTATTAAACATTGTTAATCTCTCTTCATGTGGTCATCAACAATATACAACATATGAACAGTAAAAATAAAGACCATCAGTCACACATAAAGTACACACAGAGACAAAATTTTACGAGGAAACCCATAAAGGGAGAAAACCTCTTCTTCTTCGAAATGATAGGCAGTCTTTTTCAGTTCTGTACATCATTTACAATTGAGCACCAACTCAATGTGAGGCTGCTACCTTTGTTTTACAAGCTGCAACTTGTTTGAGAGCTTCAACTCTCTACTTTCTCTAGCACCCACTAGAAGGAAGCACCAACTCCCTGAGTATTCCAGCACCAACTGGATGGAAGCACCAACTTCCTGAAAGTTCCAGCACCAACTGGATGGAAGTACCAACTTCCAGTTACACAGGCTCCAACCTGCATAATAGAGAACACTTGTTCTCCCTAGCACCACCCTGCCACCCTAGTTTCTCTGGCTACAATCAGATGGAAGCTACAAATTCCTGTGTTCAAGCTCCCACTTGAACCTCTGAGGACAACAGTCCTCCCGAGCACCTCCCAACCACCCTTAAATATGAAATAATGAATACACAGACAACTACACAGATAAATCAAGTCTTACCAATCTTTCTCTGTATCTGATCTTCAGCAAATTGTTCTGTAATTATTTTCTTCTTTTGTTTGTTTAGCATGCTTGCTTTGCATCACCTTTTATGTCATTCTGCTCTGCTTCTGTTATGTCTGTCATTCTTCTCTGCTTCTGTTCTATCTGTCATTCTGCTCTGCTTCTGTTCTACATTTCATCTCACTCTACACATTTGCTTCATTTCTTGCTATGCCTCTGCTCATTTTCTTTTTCTTACTGTTTACTCATTTTTTCATTCAGAACGACCAACTAGGTTCAGTCTCGCTCATTTTCTTTTATACAAGCTACCTTGACGATTCCACTTCCCCTTCCAATCGGTAATACAAGGACATCTATCTTGGCAACTGAAACGCTAACTCCTTTGTCATCATCAGTCTGTTTCTCTTAACTGATTCATAACTGAAGCGTGAATGTGTGAGGAAGAAAAAAAACCCTCTGATCAATACTTGACCCAACGGTCCAGATCTAATCGGGATTTCACTCATCGCGATTTCGACATTTGCGATGTCAAAATTCACAAGTCCTCCGGACTCGCGATTCTCCGATTCTCGATGGCTCCTTTCATACGCTAGCCCTCCTGAACTTATCTCCCAGTCAACATGAATGTCACTTCGTGAACACATCCTTATCTCTGACAACTGGCCTCCACTATGCCACTGTCCTCCTTCACTGCTGTGCTAACATCTGGCCCCCACTCATCGGGGTTTCGCAGATCGCGATTCTGAATTGCACAAAACTCTTGTCAACAGGATCCCCGATTTCCTGATGAACAAAATGTCGACAACGCCTTGATCTTCGACACCTGTCCCTCAGATGGACAGTCCTAATCCCTTCGGGATTTCGAGACTTTCGATATCAAGTGACTTTGTCATTTCAAAGTCCCGATCGCCGATGCCTCTGCTGACGTCACACGTGGTTTGACACGTGTTAGATCCTACCACGTGTCACTCTGATTCGTGAATTACATGTGCCTGAAGTGTTGAATCTGCCTGCCACCTATCATTCCTTGGTTGTGCCACGTGTCCCTTGCTGACGTGGTCTGCTGTCGTGAGTTGGATCAACGATTCAGATGCAATCTTGGCTCAACGGCTACGATTGAATCGCAATATTGCATTTCGCGATTTCGGAGTTCTTGATGTCAAGAGATTTTGGCATTACAAAGTCCCGATCCCCGATACTCCGATACAGGCTGTGATCAACGGTCCAGAGCACTTCTTATCCAATGGCTGTGATTACATCGCGAAATCATATATCGCGATTTCGTGGTTTTTGTTGTCATTGTTCACGAGACTCGTGAAACTCCGATTCCCGATTCTCCGATGAGCAAAATCAACGGTCCATCTCTCAAGTTTTCTTTAACGGCTACGATCAAATCGTGAAATCGCATGTCGCGATTTCGGGGTTTTCGTTGCCTTGTGTTCTTTGCATATTGAAATCCCGATCCTCGAAACTCCGATGAAGCCTCCTGTCTACAAGTGGATGGTCCCGATCTCTGCTTGATTTAACGACTGCGATCGAATCACGAAATCGCATATCGTGATTTCGGGGTTTTCGATGTCAAGTGAATTGGACATTTCAAAGTCCCGATCCCCGAATCTCCGATGACTTATCTCCCTCGCAACTTTTGCAGATCTGACGGTTGTCGACCTTTCGGGAAATTTGAATGGGATCCAACGGTCACTGGATCTCTGTCTTCCTTCTTCTCTGTAAACTCTTGCTGAACGCGTTTTCTTCAATGTTGTTCCTCCTGAACTTTTACGTCTAAATCCCCAAGGGGTTTTATCCTTCTTATCCTGCCATATCCACTGTTGCCATTAATGAAAACAACCATCAACACGCATTCATTGCTTGTTCAATATTTTCCAACACTGTCCTCCAGGGTGGCCCACACGCTATCTGCCTTATCGGGAAATCGCATTTCACGATTTCGCGATGTGTGATGCAATTGTTCACGGGATTCACGAAACTCCGATTCTCGATTCTCCGATGAAGGAAATCAATGGTCCAGATCTCATTCTTTCTTTAACAGTTGTGATTAAATTGTGAAATCTCATATCTTGATTTCAGGGTTTTCGTTGTCAAGTGAATTGGACATTTCAAAGTCCCGATCCCTGATTCCGATGTGACCCTTTCCACACGCTAGCCCTACTGGCTATAGGCTTTGCCCCATATGACCGTCAACCCATGACCTTGGTCAAACCTCTCATCAGGGTTTCAGAATTTTCGATGTCACCATGCACATGCCTACGGAATTCCTGATGGCTTATTGATGCAGGAGCATCGCCTATGACAAGCGAGCCAGCATGAAAGACAACAACAGCTGGACAAGAGCAGCCGAAACTTTTTAAATTTTCAAACAAGAGAATGCGCCAATATATAAATGCACCATTTATGAAAGAACGCCTTTTGTATGTTGTATTAGACCTCGAGCCATACGCTCTTGTCTGAATTAGATAGGAGGCATTTAATAGATTAAATACAGGTAGATAGATGTTTTAAGTCTAGATTAGACAGTTTAGAGTTCGAGAGGGAAAACGGATATAGACACCCTCCTTTGTACATTATTCAGGATTCAGATTATTGAGAAGAATTCAGAAGAGAGGAGCAAGCAGAGAACTTTGTGAAGAACACCCATGTACAGTGTTGAATTAATAGAATGAAATTCTGATTCAACCTCATGCCTGGTGTTGTTTCTCTGTGTGTATTGTTCATGTGCTTATGATTGTTTGTTTCTGGTTATGCATTTGCTTTGAATACGTTGTGCATGTGATTTCAGGGTTTAAACTGAAGTCTGAGAGAAGATAATTAGTTTCAATTGTTTCTCTGTCTGAGCCAGGAGATTCCTGCATAGAGTGCAGTTGAATTCATCTGCATAGAGTGCGTTGATGAAGGCTCAGAAGTTAAACTCTTATTCTCACTCATCCATAAGTTGTAGGGTTGTTGTAGAAGCCGTGTGAAGAGCGCACAGGCGGAGTCAGAGGTCTCAGTTATTAAGCTGAGCAAAAGAAGGAAGAGACTACTATTGCCAGGAGGTGCACAGAGTCTGAGAGACTCAACACTTTGAGAGTTGTTGAAGGTCGAGTACGGGAGATGTGCGCAAAGTCTCTGAAAGGATCAGAGTTGACAAGCTCAAGTGTCCGAGGAACAGCTCTGAGGAAGGTGTTTTAATATTTGGAGGAAATCCTCGAGCGGGAGAATTGACGGTCAGGATATTCAGAGGAAAGTTGTGAAATCCCGCTAGCCATCAGATCGTGCGGAGTTGCGCAGGGTTTCAGCCCCAACGAACAGAGGAGGAGTCATCGGGATATTGGCGATATCGGGGTTTCGTAAGGTAAGAGAATGAAGGTCATGAAAGTCTCGAAATCCTGAGAAAGGATTCTCAGTCATGGATTGGCAGAACATGTGTCAAGGAGCCAAGGAGCGTCGGGGCTCAGTCCATCCGGATATCGGGGTTTTTGAGGACGTAGAAATCTCGCATCAAGAAATCGCAATCCATGATTTCCCGACGAGCATTTTGGACCGTTCATCGTCAAGGACAGATGGCGGAATATCTTGGCGAGTCGGCGTTGGGGGCATCGGGGTTTCCATGGTTGTGAAACGCTTGCATATTGAAATCGAGATTGGCGATTTCCCGATGAGGTTGAAGCCGTTGATCGGAGGAACACGTGGCGAGAGATCCCGAGGAGTCGGGATTCAACATTTTGGGATTTCCGGAGTCAAGTGCATCGCGTAGGGTGAAATCGCGATCCAAGATTTCCCGATAGCGCTGAGTGGAAGACAAGTGTTGAAGGATTAGGCCTCGCCCGGAGGTGACGACAAGTGGCATCGCAATTCGGGGTTCGTGATTTGGCAAGGTCTGTGAACTTGTGCATCAGGAATCGCGAATTCCCAAAACGCGATTTCCCGATCATTATGGGAGTGTGGGCCCCAGGTCTTTGTCGTGGACAGAGGACAGGTGGCATCGGGGTTCAGGGTTCGGAGATTCGTGGTGTCCGTGAACCATGACATCGTATACACTGATTTCCCGATAGGGAAATTCCCGACAGGAGACGAGGAAGGTGTGACATGGACACTGCATCGGGGTTCGGGGTTTTGTACTACCCGATTTTCATGAGAGCAGGACTCGCGATCCCGCGAGGTCTGACTTCCCGATATAACACAGGGGATTCATAAGGATAGTTCTGTGGGTAGAGAAAAGTCTCGATAGGGGATTTGGAGAGCGTTTAAGCTCTTCGGGCCTAAGGGAAAAGAAGGTCCTGGTGGGGCAGACGTGTCCTGGGGGGGTTTGCATTTGCGTCAAGTGGTATCAGAGCGAGAAAAACCTCTTTTTTTTCTGTAACAGGGTAGAAAGGGAAATTCACCATGTCGCCAAGGAGAAGAGATAGACAATCACCCAATCCAGAGGGGGAAAGAGAATCATCTAGAGAAAGAGGTAGGCCAGGGAAGAATCTGGAAGTAGAAAGACAACTGCAAGAATTACGCTCTATGATTGTGGATATGGGAGTAAAGCAAAGGCGCAAAGATGATGCAGGAGATACCAATGAATCCAAGAATGAAGGTGAAATTGGACAAGGAGTAGGAGAAATCCCAGCGGAAGATGCAGCAAATGAGCGATTAATGAAAGCCATAGCCCGGATGAGTTCAAAGACAAAAATGGGCATCCCGACTTATGAAGGAAATCTGGATGCAGAAGAGTTGTTGGTTGGATTAGAGCTCTTGACACCTACTTTGATTATGAGGATATCGAAGAGGATAAAAAGGTCAGACATGCTGTCACCAAATTGAAGGGACACATAGCCTTATGGTGGGACGAGCTTCAAGCAGATAGACGCTGCAAAGGTAAGCAAAAGATTAAAAGTTGGGATCGAATGGTTGCGAAGATGAAAGAAAAGTTCATCCCAAGGGATTATCAAATCACACTGTTCAGGAGGATGCAGAACCTACGACAGAAGTTGATGATGGTGAAGGAGTACACCGAGGAATTTTATAAGCTCAATATCAGAGCAGGTCATCGGGAGAGCGATGATGAAAAAGTAGCCAGGTATGTGAATGGATTAAGATACGATATCCAGGATGAGATAAGTATGGAAACCATCCGAACAGTTGAGGATGTGTACCAGATGGCTCTGAAAGTTGAGGAAAAGCTAATCCGTAAGCAAGGACAACGAGGCTGAGGCAAAATCCAACTGAAAGGTAAGCCCATTGCTCAAGATAGATTCCAGAAATCTAATCACAACTGGAAGAAGCCTCAGACCAAAATGGAAAGAGGTGGACGTTCACAGCGAGGTCAACACGCTGAACAACGAAGGCAGTAGACAAAACAAGGCGGAGGATACGCTGATGCGACCACATTTCCTCGTACCAGAGGTAGAGGAAGAGGTAGAGGAGGAATCATCAGATGTTACACATGTGGGAAAAATGGACATAAGGCAGTTGACTGTCCAGATAGGAAGACAGATAAAGGAGAAGCTCACATCGCCCAAGCACAGAGGTGAGATCCTGAGGAAGAAGACGCAGAAGACAGAAGGTCATTGATGATGCGTAAAGTTCTCTTAACACCCAAGAAGGAGGTGGAGGATGCAGTTCAAAGAAACAGGCTTTTTAGAACCACATGCAAGACCAAAGACAGGAAATGCCAGGTTATTGTGGATAGCGGAAGCACAGACAATCTTGTTTCGACCGAGATGGTGGAAAAGCTGGAATTGGAAACAACTGATCATCTGAGGCCATACAAAGTTTCATGGCTGCAGAAGGGACATTAGGTAAATGTCACTAAACAATGCTTAGTTGACATAAAGATAGGAAGATACAATGATATGATTTTATGCGATGTTATTCCTATGGATGTCTGTCATGTATTGCTAGGCAGACCATGGCAATATGACAGAAACATAATTCATGATGGGAAGATGAATACGTACACTTTGGAGAAGAATGGAAGAGCACATACGCTGAATCCAATTAAGGATAAAGGAGAAAAACCAGAGCTGAGAAATACTATACTTCTCATGAGTGGGAAGGAACTTCTGGCAGAAGTAAAGAAGAAAGAAGATCCACAATTCTTTGTGGTCAGGAAACCAAAAGTTGCTTTGCATAGCACAAGAGTGGACGATCTTCCCGAGGAAATTCAGGAACTGCTGGAAGAGTTCGCTGATATAGTGGTGGATGAATTACCTCATTCGTTGCCGCCGATGAGGAGCATAAGCCATCATATAGACCTCATACCAGGAGCAAGTTTGCCAAACAAAGCAGCATACAGGTTGACGCTGCAGGAGAATGAAGAGGTCAAAAGGCAGGTATAGGAACTATTGGATAAAGGACTGGTCAGGGAAAGTCTTAGTTCATGTGCCATTCCAACGGTACTAAGTCCAAAGAAAGATGGAGGTTGGAGAATGTGTACAGACTCTAGAGCCATCAAAAAGATAACCATTAGGTACATGTTTCCATTGCCAAGGATGGATGACTTGATGGACTGCTTGAGTGGAGAAGAGTTTTTTTCAAAGGTTGATTTGAAAAGCGGATACCATCAAATTCGCATGAGGGAAGGCGATGAATGGAAGACATCCTTCAAGACTAACGAAGGTTTGTATGAATGGTTGGTCATGCCATTTGGGTTGACAAATGCACCAAGTACATTCATGAGGCTGATGAATGAAGTGCTGAAAGAATTTATTGGTAAGTTTGTTATTATTTATTTGGATGACATCTTGATTTTCAGCAAGTCAAAAGAAGAGCATCTAAAGCATTTAGCTGTAGTAATGAGGAAGGTATAGCAAGAGAAGATGTTAATCAACATGAGGAAGTCTTCATTTATGAAGAGAGAACTCATTTACTTGGGGTTTGTCATATCGGCAAATGAATTGAAGATGGATCCAAGTAAAGTTGAGGTAATTAAAAGTTGGCCATCACCGAGAAATGTTTTCGAGGTGAGAAGTTTTCATGGACTGGCGAGTTTCTAAAGGAAATTCATCAGGAATTTTAGTGGAATTAGTGCAGCAATGATGGACACAGTCAAGAAAATACATAAATCTTTTCATTGGACTGAAGTGGCAGAGAAGAGCTTCAATCTGTTGAAGCGGAAGATCACAGAGCAACCAGTGTTGGTGTTGCCGTATTTTCAGAAAGTTTTCCAGGTAAAGTGTGATGCGAGTGGATTTGCCATAGGAGTGGTCTTAAGCCAGGAGGACAGACCAATCGCATATTTCAGCGAGAAGCTGGATGAAGCCAAGGTGAAGTATTCAACGTATGATAAAGAATTTTATGCTATCATACAGGCGTTGAAGAAGTGGAGGCATTATTTGATACCAAAAGAATTTGTTTTGTACAGTGATAATCATGCATTACAGTTTGTGACTCAGCAGGAGAAGATGAATTAGAAACACACTAAATGGGTGGAGTATATGCATAATTTTACATTTGTCATTAAACACATTTCAGGGACTGCTAACAAAGTGGTTGATGCTTTGAGAAGGAAATGTTTGTTGTTGCAGGAGTTTCGAGTCAAGACCTTGGGTTTTGAAAATCTTAAGGACATGTATGCAGGTGATGCAGATTTTTCAGAGGCATACGAGGCAACTGAGAATCCAGTTCTCAGAGACAGAAGCTCGTGGATGGACTACATGATCCAAAATGGATTGTTTTTCAGAGGCAATCAGTTATGCATTCCACATTGCTCCATGAGGGAGAATTTACTAAAAGAAAATCATAGTGGCAGACTAGCGGGACATTTTGGCCATGATAAGACATTTGCAAAGTTGAGTGAAGCCTATTTCTGGCCGAAGATGCGAACAGATGTCAAGAAGTTTGTTGACAGGTGTAGGATTTGTCAGCATTCAAAGGGCAGAAAACAGAATGCGGGATTCTATCAATCCTTACCCATACCTGACAGGCCATGGGATGAAATTAGCATGGATTTCATATTAGGATTGCCGAGGATGCAAAGAGGACACGATTCGATCTTTGTGGTGGTCGATAGGTTCTCAAAAATGTCACATTTTATACCATGCGATAAGACCAGCGATGCAACACATATTGCAAATTTGTTCTTCAAGGAGATTGTTAGACTTCATGGTTTACCCAGAAGCATTGTATCGGACAGGGATACAAAATTCATAGGGCATTTTTGGAGGACGCTATGGAAGAAGCTAGGAAATAACTTAGCATTTAGTTCATCTTACCATCCGCAGACATATGGACAGACCGAGGTGGTCAACAGAAGTCTTGGAGACTTGCTGAGGAGCCTGGTGACAGAGCACCATAGCAGCTGGGACAACATATTGCCACAGGCAGAGTTTGCTTATAACGATTCTGTGAATCGAAGCACAGGGAAGAGTCCATTCCATATTGTGTATGGGACACAACGAAGAGGAGTTTCCAAACTCAGGGAGTCAGAACAGGCTGGGACTAGCAGTGCTAGTGTAGAGGAGTTCGCTGAAACAATGCAGGAACTTCACAGCAAGGTGAAGCAGCGACTGCAAAACTCAAATCAAGAGTACAAGCACAGAGCTGATCAGCGGAAGAGACAACTTCAATTTGAATTTGGTGATATGGTTCTCGCACACTTGAGGAAAGAAAGGTTCCCAAGGGGACCATATAACAAGCTCAAGATGAAGAAAATCGGGCCATGCAAAGTCCTGAGGAAATTTGGAGAGAATGCATATGAGATTGAGTTGCCGGATGGCATCGGGATATCTCCGATTTTTAATGTTTCGGATTTATACCCATACAGGGCTGGAGACACAGAAACTGGAACTAAAGAACCAGAGATCCAGTGGCAGAAGCAGATGCCAATTGCAGAAAGGCCACAGATGGAGCGCATACTTAACAAGAGAGTCAGCAAAAGAACCAGACGGAAGCAATACTTCGAGTATCTGGTGAAATGGAAAAATCATCCAGTGGAAGATGCCAACTGGGAGACAGAAGTAGTTATCCAAAAGCATGGACAGACCGTGCAGGAGCTCATGGAAAGGAGCCCATGAATATTTTCAAGACGAGGAGTATGATGCAGGAGCATCGCCTATGACAAGCGAGCCAGCATGAAAGACAACAACAACTGGACAAGACCAGTCGAAACTTTTTAAATTTTCAAACAAGAGAATGCACCAATATATAAATGCACCATTTATGAAAGAACGCCTTTTGTATGTTGTATCAGACCTCGAGCCATACACTCTTGTCTGAATTAGATAGGAGGCATTTAATAGATTAAATACAGGTAGATAGATGTTTTAAGTCTAGATTAGACAGTTTAGAGTTCGAGAAGGAAAACGGATATAGACACCCTCCTTTGTACATTATTCAGGATTCAGATTATTGAGAAGCATTCAGAAGAGAGGAGAAAGCAGAGAACTTTTTGAAGAACACCCATGTACAGTGTTGAATTAATAGAATGAAATTCTGATTCAACCTCATGCCTGGTGTTGTTTCTCTGCGTATATTGTTCATGTGCTTATGAATGTTTGTTTCTGGTTATGCATTTGCTTTGAATATGTTGTGAATGTGATTTCAAGGTTTAAACTGAAGTCTGAGAGAAGAGAATTAGTTTCAATTGTTTCTATGTCTGATCCAGGAGATTCCTGCATAGAGTGCATTTGAATTCATCCGCATAGAGTGCGTTGATGAAGGCTCAGTAGTTAAACGCTTATTCTCACTCATCCAGAAGTTTTAGGGTTGCTGTAGAAGTCATGTGAAGAGTGCACAGGTAGAGTCAGAGGTCTTAGTTGTTAAGCTGAGCAAAAGAAGGAAGAGACTACTGTTGCCAGGAGGTGCACAGAGTCTGAGAGACTCAACACTTTGAGATTTGTTGAAGGTCGAGTATGGGAGACGTGCGCAAAGTCTCTGAAAGGATCAGAGTTGACAAGCTCAAGCATCCGAGGAACAGCTCTGAGGAAGGTGTTTTAATATTTGGAGGAAATCCTCGAGCGGGAGAATTGACGGTCGGGATATTCAGAGGAAAGTTGCAAAATCCCGCCAGCCGTCAGATCGTGCGGAGTTGCGCAGGGTTTAAGCCCCAGCGAACAGAGGAGGAGTCATCGAGATATTAACGATATCGGGGTTTCGTAAGGTAAGAGAATCAAGGTCTTGAAAGTCTCGAAATCCTAAGAAAGGATTCTCAGCCGTGGATCAGCAGAACACGTGTCAAGGAGCCAAGGAGTGTCGGGGCTCAGTCCATCGGGATATCGGGGTTTCCGAGGACGTAGAAATCTCGCATCAAGAAATCGTGATCTGTGATTTCCCGACGAGCGTTTTGGATCGTTCATCGTCAAGGACACGTGGCGGAAGATCTTGGCGAGTCGGAATTGGGGGCATCGGGGTTTCCAGGGTTGGGAAATGATTCAATATTGAAATCACGATCGGCGATTTCCCGATGAGGTTGGACCCGTTGATCGGAGGAACACATGGCGAGAGATCCTGAGGAGTCAGGATTCAACATTTCGGGATTTCCGGAGTCAAGTGCATCACGTAGGGTGAAATCGCGATCCGCGATTTCCCGATAGCGCTGAGTGGAAGACAAGTGTCGAAGGATTAGGCCTCACCTGGAGGTGATGACAAGTGGCATCGCAATTCAGGGTTTAGGATTTGGCAAGGTCTGTGAACTTGTGCATCAGGAATCGCAAATTCCCAAAACGCGATTTCCCGATCATTATGGGAGTGTGGTCCCCATGTCTTTGCCGTGGACAAAGGACAGGTGGCATCGGGGTTCGGGGTTCGGAGATTCGTGGTGTCCGTGAACCATGACATCGCATATGCTGATTTCCCGATAGGGAAATTCCTGACAGGAGACGAGGAAGGTGTGACGTGGACACTCCATCGGGGTTCAGGGTTTTGTAATACCCGATTTTCATGAGAGCAGGACTCGCGATCCTGCGAGGTCTGACTTCCCGATATAACACAGGGGAGTCATAAGGATAGTTCTGTGGGTAGAGAATAGTCCCGATAGGGGATTTGAAGAGCATTTCAGCTCTTCGAGCCTAAGGGAAAAGAAGGTCCTGGTGGGGCAGACGTGTCCTGGGGGGGGTGCGTTTGCGTCACTTATATCCCTCGCAGCTTCTGCGGATCTGACAACTGTCGACTACCTTCTTTAGCGATCATTCATGCCCATCCAAAACTTAACCATACACTGATTTCCTTACATGAAAACTCTTCTTCTTCCTTTGCCTCAGCCTTTGCCATCAATGAAAATATGTCCAACACTCCAAGTCACGAGGTCGTGAGGTAGCGAGAGAAGGACAGTTGTCAGATCTGGATCATAGGAGGACCATTGGATCTGCGCGGGGGATCAAACGTGGTGAGAGATCATCATCTCGCTGACTGGAAAGTCAAAGGAACAACGAGATGCGAGATTGTGATTTAATCAAGGACCGTTGGATCAAGAGGACGCGTGGCGAAAGATCAAAGCACCATAAAGCTCCATCTCGGAGTCTCGCCTATCACAACTTGGAGTGACGAAAATATCCATCTTAGGATTAGCGAGATGCGAGATCACGAAATGATCTTGACCGTCAATACACCAAAAGATGTGGACCATTGATCTGGCCTCCACCTCTGAGTCTCGCCTATCGCGACTTGGAGTGACAAGAAACTCCAGTGAAGAAACAACGAGATGTGAGATCACGATAAGATCCTGACCGTCAATACACCAAAAGATGTGGACCATTTATTTGAGCTCCATCTTAGAGTCTCTCCTATCGCAACTTGGAGTAACGAAAATCTCCAACGAAGAAACAATGAGATGCGAGATCACGATGAGATCAGGACCGTTGATTCACCAAGATCATGAACCGTCGATCAGGGTCGATGAAGATCAAGAGTTCGACTGTCTCAGAGAAGATGAAGAGTCTTTAACTGCCAGAGAGACTGAGGAATATTAGTATAACATACAGTGATGCTGGACACGCGGGGCAAACCACCAGAGAAGCTGAAGAGTCACGATGATAATCAGACAGAGCACTCGAGAGGTGGAGGATAACGGTGCAGAGTCAGCATACAGAGGCATTGTGAACACTACATGCACAAGGTGCACAAAAGCTATAAATACACGGTATAGAGAAGAGATGGGGTTGTTGTTGTTGTTGGAGGTTTTTGTGAGTGTTGTTGGTAAAGGTGTTTCAGGTGTGAAGAAGGAGGAGAGAGAAGCAGTTGAATAGCACAGAAGAGGATCTGTGAAGAGAATGGAGATGGCGCATAGAGCATAAAAAGAAGAAGACCAGACAACGCAATTGATGTGAGAAGAAAGGAAATGAGGCAGACAGAGCAACGAAATGCAGCAGAAAAGTGATAAGTCAAGTAAGCCATTGTTGAACATTATATCACTGTAATCGGTTTCAGAATCAAAGATTTATATTTCAGGGTGGTTGGGAGGTGCTAGGGAGGACTGTTGTCCTCAGAGGTTCAAGTGGGTG
>ML796724.1:644577-658038 GCA_009831015.1 Picea engelmannii | reverse complement strand
TTGTCCTCAGAGGTTCAAGTGGGTGCTTGAACACAGGGAGTTGGTGCTTCCTTCTAGTTGGTGCTAGAGAAACCAGGGAGTTGGTGCTTCCTTCTAGTTGGTGCTAGAAAAACCAGGGAGTTGGTGCTTCCTTCTAGTGGGTGGTAGAGAAAACAGAGAGTTGGTGCTCTCAGCAAGTTGCAGCTTGCTAAACAGAGGTTGTAGCCTCATTATGAGTTGTTGCTCATATGTATGATAATGTAAAGATTGTAACCATTACTTATAATATAAAGAAAAAGAGGTTTTTACCCTGTATGGGTTTCCTCAGGAAATATCTGTCTCTGTGTTTCTCATATATGTGACTGATGTTGAATGTGCCATTGTTTATTTCCCTGCATTATTGTGATCATCATCTAGTGTCTCAGCAAAGAGTTTAAAAGAAGAATAATTGTTTAAGAATGGTAACAACTGATTCACCCCCCCCTCTCAGTTGTCCAACACATATGACCTGCCTCCGTGACCGTGGCCTTACCTCCCTTCGAGGCTACTCCTATCGGAGTTTTGGCGTTGACAATGACACAATGCTCATGTCCCCGGGACTCGCGATATGCCGATTCCCGATTCTTCCTGGATGCCTGACACTTGTCCTATCTGAGATCCACAGTTGTGGTCTCTTCTTGCAGTTTGAGGTTCAACAGGCCTCGCACCCTTAGTCTCAAGACTCCCGATATGCCAATGACACCTGGTCCTTCGACACCTGTCTTCCACTATCTCCTGTTGTGGCCCACACAACTCCTCCAGCTGTCGGGATATCGCTTCTCGTAACCTCGCGATCCTTGTGCCCAAAATCTTGAGCCTTTTCTTGCGAGGTCCCGACACACGATCCCACATGCAGATCCAACGGTCCTCCTATGATCTAGATCCAACGGTTATCCTCCTTCTCACGCCTCGCACCTTCGTGACTTGGGTTACCCAATGCTTGGGCCTTTACCCTACAAACTCCCGAGTTCACGAGATCCCTCGATCTCTGCCATGTGTCCTCTCCAGGTGGACGGTTCCTATCCTCTCTCCACTTCGCCGCTTTGTGACCTCATGACTTCGTGACTCTTGACACCAAATTCTCATCCCTTCTAATCATGAGGTTCTGACTGGCGACGTGCCACCTGTCCTCTCACCAACTCCTGTCGGGATTTTCCTCAGTGACGCTCAATTGCTGCCACATGTCCTCTTCAATGGACGGTCCTAATTATGTCGGGATTTCAAGACTTCCAGTGTCCTCATTCTCTTGTCCTCAGGAACTCTGATTTCCTGATGCATCAAACACCAATGGCGCCTTGATCTCTGCCACGTTCTCCCTTTACCAATGGATGGTCCAGATCCCGTCAGGATTTTGCAACTTGCGATGTCACGATTCTCTTACCCTCAAGAACTCCGATTTCCCGATGGCTCTTAACTCCCTCGCAGCTTCTACAGATCTGACGAATGTTGGTGATCCTGCACTAGATCTAACGGCTCATATCGCTTCTTCTTCTGCACGCCTGCTCCTGCGCTTAATCTATGCGCATCTTCTCCCGATCCAACGGCTGTCAGGATTCCTTTGTGAGATCCGACGTTTGTCGGTCTCTTCCTCCTGTAAGCTCCTCCTGAGCTCCTTCTGGACGTGAACTCCTCAATGGTCTAGATCTCTTCTTCAGGCCGATCTAACGGCTGTCACCGCTCCTCCTAAGCTATTGCGCTTTCTTCCCAGACTTGGAAGAATTTCACATTCCCAAAGGCTTCGACCTTTGTGCTCTTTCTCCTCTGCGAACCCCTCGAATTGAGTCTCGCTGTGCGTATGAGAACGCTATCCTTCTTGAGCTTCTGCCTTTGAATCCTCAAAGGGTTCTCCTGACTCCTGCACTCCTCGCAGAGTCTCCTCACGCACACATTGGTGCTATCCCTTCTGAGCTTTCACGAACACTCAGACCCCTTGGGGGATTTTTCCTTCTTCTCCCTCAGATGGAGAATGAAATGGATGCCCTCCTGGCTACCCTTATGCTCAAGCCTCTTCTTGAGTACTTCTAGGTATTCAGCAACCCAGTGGAGGCCCTTCAGTGGACTCTCCCTTCACAACACAGAAATCAAAGAGTTCTCCTCCTCTGTGCCTATCTGCCCCCTTCCTCAACGCCCTTCTGGCGGAGTACCTTCTCTTCCCCAGAACGTTCAATAGTTTTGTTCTCCTTGTGCACTCATGCACTTCGCTCAATTCCCACCTGGCAGAGCTCTACAGAATCCTCCACGATTTTGTCTGCAATTGTGTTTCAGCTACACAGCCTTGCCTCCTGAGGTGTTCAGTAACCTCAATGGTCTTCCTCTTGAGTTGATGATTCCAGTTCCTGTGCCTCAACACGTCCTTGTCTAAACCACAGTGTTCAGAAGTGAATCCTCTATGCATGGCTATCAGAACCTGTAGCGTTCTGTCACACCCTCCTGGTGTGAAGCCTCAAAGACCTTCAACCCTGAAATCAAACACAACTCCTGCAGAATGCATCCACGTAACATACATTCACTGCATATACACAGAACACACACAAACATCCATTTAACACGAAATCAATGCAGGAAAACCTGCTCTGTTATATTAACAATGGAAAATGCTTGTATTTTCCAAAGGTGTTCTCGAGCTCTCTCTGGCTCTACTCCTACAATCTCATCTATCTCAACTCAAAATGAGATCTAAAATCTCTTTTACCTGAGGGGTCAATCGAGCGCTTCCCTCCAGGATTTACCTACCCTAATAAATTACAATCAATGGCTGTCTAGTCTGCTATCCAGAAATAGATCTCAACCGATATAGCATTAAATGCCTATCTTATCTACAGCCTGCGTAAAGGCATGGCTTCCCTGGCTCAACAGCCTAAGCACATTAAATTTAGATTGAATTCAAAATTCAAATGAGGTTGCGCTCCCTTCTAGCATATGGATGCATGCGCGCTGACATGGCTGGCTAGCTAGCATGCAGCGATGCTCTTGCATCATACTCCACAGCTGCAAAAATCATGAGCTCCTTCTCATGAGATTCCCCTCTGAGCTGTTGGAAATCCTCCTGGATCCCAAATAAACCTTTGGAGCTCTTCATCCGCTCCATCTTCCTACTGCTATTGCTGCTTCTTCTCTTCTGCTCAACCTCTCTCTGCTGGCAGTGTCTGCTGACTTCAACATCAGCCTTCTGATATCTTCTATCACCTTATCCAGCTGCTCCCATGACTGGTTCTACTCATGCAGTCTCCTCAGCTGCAAAATTTTTTGGCCATTGGGCAGATCATCATGATCTCCCATGCCTTCCTCTTTATCTTCATATGTGGCCTCAAGCTGCCACTCTGCTGCAGACTTCAGCTCTACAGTCCCTTCCTGACTGACCTGCTGCTCAGTCATCTTCTTCTCTGACATCTCAAATTCTGTTAGTTCTCTTGTTGGCCCTAGATTGTTCAACCAATCCTCCAGCATCTCTAACTCCATCTCCCATGGAGTGATAACTTTACCTGCCTATTCTTCGGCTTCCTTCGCTGCTAGCTTCAGTGCTACAGCTCCCTGCCTTTCAGCTCCTTGGCTAAAATCGCTGATTTGTTCCTCAGAACACTCATTCTCTTCATCCTCTTCTACTGTAAGCTCCAACGTTGCAATCTCAGCTTCTTGGTTCAAATCATCGAGCCATTCCTCAGAATGCTCCTTCTCTTTTATTTCTTCTCCTTGGGCAGTCTTTACCATCTGCACCAATTCCTGCTTGACAGTCTCAGTTGACTGTTCCTCTATTGCTTCCACATCATCTACAACACGAACCTTTTCATCCTCCAGGGAAAATGGTAGGAATATTCCAATTTCCCCAATCATCAGAATATCATCCTGATCCTCTACCTCTATCAGTTGCAATTGCTAATCCAGATTCACCTTTGAGATCACCTGCTCTGTCATCTCCTCTGGCTGATTCGAACTCACTTCTGAGCTTATGATACCTTCAGACAGTCTCATCTGCTCATCCCTGCCCACCTGGAAATATGGGATGTCTTTGCTGCCCTCCTGGCAGACTATGAGATCAATCGATCCCATATTCATCAGCACTCTTTGCTGAATTGAACTCTCCATCAAGCCCATGAGACCTTCAGATGGCCTCGCATTTTCATCTCTACCCTCCTGGCAGTCTTCAATGCTTCCGCTGCCCTCCTGGCAGTCTTCGAGATCCATCAGCGATCTCCTTTCATCATTGCCCAGTTGACAATGTGAAATCCCCTCGCTGTCCTCCTGACAGTTTGTGAGATCCTCGACTGATCTCAACTCGTTGCCCTCCTGGAAAACCAGAATTTCCTCTTCTCTGCCTTCATGGCAGTCTTCGAGATCATCAACCGATCTCTAATCATTCTCTTCACCATCGAGAATGTCTCCAATCTCTGGTTCACATACCTGAACAATCTCCTCCTCTTCTATGGGCCTGAGGTTTTCAGCATACCTCAGCCATTTTCTCAACAGCCTCTGCTGTCCTTTGACCATCAGCTCCCTAACTGGCCATTTCACCTTTGGCATCTTCATGGGCCATTCATATACCCATATCGACTTTTTTTTCTGCCGCATCTTTATTTCGAGCTCCTCCATCTCTCGCTTTATGTCAGCGAGCTCTTCACCCATTTTTGTTGCACTCATCAGCTCTGGGCTCTTCCATTCAACATGCTTATGGCCTTCAATAGCCATCTTGCTGTGTCTATCTGCCTCCCTGGAAGATCTGCTGCTATCGCCCTGCATCCCTGAGTGTTCCAGCTTCATCTTATGGTCCTGCTGACTATCTCCTTGACTGCTGCCTACCTGCAAACAATCGTCACAGAGTCCTCCAACAACTCTGTCTTCTTCCTGCCTCCTCTATCTGCAAGATACAAATGAAATCTCGCTCTGATACCACTTGATGCAGGCAATTGTGTTCCTACACCTTAGACTCACCCGCTCACAGGATCATTCGATTTCACTCCTTCGTGAGCCGAATTAGCTCCCTGGATTCCCTCGGGAATCACTGCTGCAACAACCCTATCCATAGGTCCTCTTTCACCCTTCACGGTTTCTGCACTTAACCGCAGTTATCCCCGACTCTATATCGGGGTTCGGGGTTTCACACTTCATGTTATTGAGAGTCACTGTCCTCTCGATTCCTTGATTTCCAATGTGCTCCTTTTCCTTTATGCGTTGGACCTCCTAGCTCAGCTCCCGCTCATAGGACCAATTTCATAAGACCGCAGTCCTATACTTCCCTATCAGGATTTTAGCTTCCAATTTCCTGATGAACTCTCCTTTTCCCTTAGCCCCTCCTGGCTAGGCTCTGGTCCATATGACTTGCCTCCGTGACCATGGCCTTACCTCCCTTCGAGGCTACTCCTATCGGAGTTTTGGCGTTTATGATGACACAAAGCGCATGTCCCCACGACTTGCGATATGCCAATTCCCGATTCTTCCTGGATGCCTGACACCTGACATATCTAAGATCCATGGCTGTGGTCTCTTCTCGTAGTTTGAGGTTCAATAGGCCTCGCAACCTTAGTCTCAAGACTCCCGATATGTTGATGACACCTGGTCCTTCGACACCTGTCTTCCACTATCTCCCGCTGTGGCCCACACGACTCCTCCAGCTATCAGGATATCGCTTCTCGCAACCTCGCGATCCCTGCGCCCAAACTCTCGAGCCTTTTCTCGCGAGGTCCTGACACGCGATCCCACGCGCAAATCCAACGGTCCTCCTATGATCTAGATCCAATGGTTATCCTCCTTCTCGTGCCTCGTGCCTTTGTGACTTGGGGTACCCAATGCTTGGGCCTTTACCCTACGAACTCCCAAGTTCGCGAGATCCCTCGATCTCTACCACGCGTCCTCTCCAGATGGACGGTTCCTATCCTCTCGCCACTTCGCCGCTTTGTGACCTCGTGACTTCGTGACTCTTGACACCAAATTATTAGCCCTTCTACTCATGAGGTTCCGACAGGCGATGTGCCACCTATTCGCTCGCCAACTCCTGTCGGGATTTTCCCTGGTGACGCTCAATTGTTGCCACGTGTCCTCTTCAATGGACGGTCCCGATTATGTCGAGATTTTGAGACTTCCAGTGTACTGGTTCTCTTGTCCTTGGGAACTTCTATTTCTCGATGCGTCAAACACCGATGGTGCCTTGATCTCCACCACGTGCTCCCTCTACCAACGGACGGTCCAGATCCTGTCAGTATTTCGCAACTTGCGATGTCACGATTCTCTTGCCCTCGAGAACTCCGATTTCCTGATGGCTCTTAACTCCCTAACAGCTTCTACAGATCTGATAACTATCAGTGATCCTGCACCAGATCTAATGGCTCAGATCGCTTCTTCTTCTGCACGCCTTCTCCTGCGCTTAATCTCTGCGCATCTTCTCCCGATCCAACGGCTGTCGGGATTCCTTCGTGAGATTCGATGGCTATCGGTCTCTTCCTCCTGTAAGATCCTCCTGAGCTCCTTCTGGATGTGAACTTCTCAACGGTCCAGATCTCTTCTTCAGGCCGATCTGACGGCTATCGCCGCTCCTCCTGAGCTGTTGTGCTTTCTTCCCAGACTTGGAATAATTTCACGTTCCCAAAGGATTCGACCTTTGTGCTCTTTCTCCTCTGTGAACCCTCGACTTGAGTCTCGTTGCGCGTATGAGAACGCTATCCTTCTTGAGCTTCTGCCTTTTAATCCTCAAAGGGTTCTCCTGACTCTTGAACTCCTCCCAGAGTCTCCTCACGCACACACTGGTCCTATCCCTTCTGAGCTTTCACAAACACTCAGACCCCTTGGGGGATTTTGTCCTTCTTCTCCCTCAGATGGAGAATGAAATGGATTCCCTCCTGGCTACCCTTCCACTCAAGCCTCTTCTTGAGTACTTCTAGGTATTCAACAACCCAGTGGAGGCCCTTCAGTGGACTCTCCCTTCACAACACAAAACTCAAAGAGTTCTCCTCCTATGTGCCTATCTGCACCCTTCCTCGATGCCCTCCTGGCGAAGTAACTTCTCTTCCCCAGAACGTTCAATAGTTATGTTCTCCTTGTGCACTCATGCACTTCACTCAATGCCCACCTGGCAGAGCTCTACAAAATCCTCCACGATTTTGTCTGCAACAGTGTTTCAGCTACACAGCCTTGCCTCCTGAGGTGTTCAGTAACCTCAAAGGTCTTCCTCCTGAGTTGATGATTCCAATTCCTATGCCTCAGCACGTCCTTGTCTGAACCGTAGTGTTCAAAAGTGCATCCTCTGTGCATGGCTATCAGAACCTGCAACGTTCTGTCACACCCTCCTGGTGTGAAGCCTCAAAGACCTTCAACCCTGAAATCAAGCACAACTCCTGCAGAATGCATCCACGTAACATACATTCACTGCATATACACATAACACACACAGACATCCATTTAACACATAATCAATGCAGGAAAAACTGCTCTGTTATATTAACAATGGCAAATGCCTATATTTTACAAAGGTGTTCTCGAGCTCTCTCTGGCTCTACTCCTACAATCTCATCTATCTCAACTCAAAATGAGATCTAAAATCTCTTTTACCTGAGGGCTCAATCGAGCGCTTCCCTCCAGGATTTACCTACCCTAATAAATTACAATCAATGGTTGTCTAGTCTCCTATCCAGAACTAGATTTCAAGCGATCTAGCATTAAATGCCTATCTTATCTACAGCATGCGCAAAGGCATGGATTCCCTGGCTCAACAGCCTAAGCACATTAAATTTACGTTGAATTCAAAATTCAAATGAGGTTGCACCTTCCTTCTAGCATATGGATGCATGCGCGCTGACGTGGCTGGCTGGCTGGCATGGAGCGATGCTCCTGCATCATACTCCACAGCTACAAAAATCATGAGCTCCTTCTCATGAGGTTCCCCTCTGAGCTGTTGGAAATCCTCCTGGATCCCAAATAAACCTTTGGAGCTCTTCATCCGCTCCATCTTCCTGCTGTTGTTGCTGCTTCTTCTCTTCTGCTCAGACTCTCCTTGCTGGCAGTGTCTGCTGACTTCAACATCAGCCTTCTGATCTCTTCTATCGCCTTATCCAGCTGCTCCCATGGCTGGTTCTGCTCATGCAGTCTCCTCAACTGTAAAAATTTTTGGCCATTGGGCAGATCATCATGATCTCCCATGTCTTCCTCTTTATCTTCATCTGTGGCCTCAAGTTGCCACTCTGCTGCAGACTTCAACTCTGCAGTCCCTTCCTGACTGACTTGCTGCTCAGTCATCTTCTTCTCTGTCATCTCAAATTCTGTCAGTTCTCTTGCTGGCCCTGGATTGTTCAACCAATCCTCCAACATCTCTAACTCCATCTCCCATGGAGTGATAACTTTACCTGCTTGTTCTTCGGCTTCCTTCGCTGCTATCTTTAGTGCTATAGCTCCCTGCCTTTCAGCTCCTTGGCTAAAATCGTTGATTTGTTCCTCAGAACACTCATTCTCTTCATCCTCTTCCGCTGCAAGCTCCAACGTTGCAATCTCAGATTCTTGGTTCAAATCATTGAGCCGTTCCTCAGAACGCTCCTTCTCTTTTCTTTCTTCTCCTTGGGAAGTCTCTACCATCTACACCAATTCCTGCTTGACAGTCTCAGTTGACTGTTCCTCTATTGTTGCTGCATCATCTGCAACACAGACCTTTTCCTCCTCTAGGGAAAATGGTAGGAATATTCCAATTCCCCCAATCATCAGAATATCATCCTGATCCTTTACCTCTGTCAGCTGCACTTGCTGATCCAGATTCACCTTTGAGCTCACCTGCTCTGTCAGCTCCTCTGGCTGATTCCAACTCACTTCTAAGCTTATGAGACCTTTAGACAGTCTCATCTGCTCATCCCTGCCCACCTGGCAATATGGGATGTCTCTGCTGCCCTCCTGGCAGACTAGGAGATCAACCGATCCCATCTTCATCAGCACTCTTTGCTGAATTGAACTCTCCATTGAGCCCATGAGACCTTCAGATGGCCTCGCATTTTCATCTCTACCCTCCTAGCAGTCTTCGGTGCTTCTGCTGCCCTCTTGGCAGTCTTCGAGATCCATCAACGATCTCCTTTCATCATTTCCCAGCTGACAATGTGAAATCCCCTCGCTGTCCTCCTGACAGTCTGTGATATCCTCGACTGATCTCAACTCATTGCCCTCCTGGAAAACCAGAATTTTCTCTTCTCTGCCTTCATGGCAGTCTTCGAGATCATCAGCCGATCTCTGATCATTCTCTTCACCATCGAGAATGTCTCCAATCTCTGGTTCACATACCTGAACCATCTCCTCCTCTTCTATGGGCTTGAGTTTTTCAGCATACCTTAGGCATTTTCTCAACAGCCTCTGTTGTCCTTTGACCATCAGCTCCCTAACTGGCCATTTCACCTTTGCATCTTCATGGGCCATTCATATACCCATCTCAGCTTTTTTTTCTTCCGCATCTTTATTTCGAGCTCCTCCATCTCTCGCTTTATGTCAGTGAGCTCTTCATCCATTTCTACTGCTCTCATCAGCTCTAGGCTCTTCCGTTCAGCATGCTTATGGCCTTCAGTAGCCATCTTGCTGTGTCTATCTGCCTCCCTATAAAATCTGCTACTATCACCCTGCATCCCTGAGTGTTCCAGCTTCATCTTACAGTCCTGCTGATTGTCTCCTCGACTGCTTCCTACCTGCAAACAATCGTCATAGAGTCCTCCAACAACTCTGTCTTCTTCCTGCCTCCTCTGTCTGCAAGATACAAACAAAATCCCACTCTGATACCACCTGATGCAGGCGATTGTGTTCCTACACCTCAGACTCACCCGCTCACAGGATCATTCGATTTCACTCCTTTGTGAGCCGAATTAGCTCCTTGGATTCCCTCGGGAATCACTGCTGCAACAACCCGATCCACAGGTCCTTCTTCACCCTTCACGGTTTCTGCACCTAACTGCGGTTATCCCCGACTCTGTATCGGGGTTCGGGGTTTCACACTTCCTGTTATTGAGAGTCACTATCCTCTCGATTCCGAGATTTCCGATGTGCTCCTTTTCCTTTATGCACTGACCCTCCTGGCTCAGCTCCCGCTCATAGGACCAATTTCATAAGACCGTAGTCCTATACTCCCCTATCGGGATTTCAGCTTCCAATTTCCCGATGAGCTCTCCTTTTCCCTTAGCCCCTCCTGGCTAGGCTCTGGTCCATATGACCTGCCTCCATGACCGTGGCCTTACCTCCCTTTGAGGCTACTCCTATCGGAGTTTCGGTGTTTACGATGACACAATACGCATGTTCCCGGGACTCGTGATATGCCAATTCCCGATTCTTCCTGGATGCCTGACACCTGTCCTATCTAAGATCCACGACTGTGGTCTCTTCTCGCAGTTTGAGGTTCAATAGGTCTCGCACCCTTAGTCTCAAGACTCCTGATATGCCGATGACACCTGGTCCTTCGACACCTATCTTCCACTATCTCCCGCTGTGGCCCACACGACTCCTCCAGCTGTCGGGATATCGCTTCTCGCAACCTCGCGATCCCTGCGCCCAAACTCTCGAGCCTTTTCTCGCAAGGTCTCGACACGTGATCCCATGCACATATCCAACGGTCCTCCTACGATCTAGATCTAATGGTTATCCTCCTCGTGCCTCGTACCTTCATGACTTGGGGTACCCAATGCTTGGGCCTTTACCCTATGAACTCCCGAGTTCACGAGATCCCTCGATCTCTGCCACGCGTCCTCTCCATATGGATGGTTCCTGTCCTCTCGCCACTTTTCCGCTTCATGACCTCGTGACTTCGTGACTCTTGACACCAAATTCTCATCCCTTCTACTCACGAGGTTCCGATAGGCGATGTGCCACTTGTCCGCTCGCCAACTCCTGTCGGGATTTTCCCTGGTGATGCTCGATTGCTGCCACATGTCCTCTTCAATGGACGGTCCCGATTATGTCAGGATTTCAAGACTTCCAGTGTCCCAGTTCACTTGTCCTCGGGAACTCCGATTTCCCGATGCGTCAAACACCGATGGCGCCTTGATCTCTGCCACGTGCTCCCTCTACCAACGGACGGTCCAGATCCCATCAGGATTTTGCAACTTGCGATGTCACGATTCTCTTTCCCTCGAGAACTCTGATTTCCTGATGGCTCTTAACTCCCTCGCAGCTTCTGTAGATACGATGACTATCGGTTATCCTGCACCATATCTAACGGATCAGATCGCTTCTTCTTCTACACGCCTGCTCCTGCGCTTAATCTCTGCGCATCTTCTCCAGATCCAACGGCTGTCGGGATTCCTTCGTGAGATCCGACAACTGTCAGTCTCTTCCTCCTGTAAGCTCCTCCTGAGCTCCTTCTAGACGTGAACTCCTCAACGGTCTAGATCTCTTCTTCAGGATGATCTGACGGTTGTCGCCACTCCTCCTGAGTTGTTGCGCTTTCTTCCCAGACTTGGAAGAATTTCACGTTCCCAAAGGCTTTGACCTTTTCGCTCTTTCTCCTCTGCGAACCCCTCGACTTGAGTCTCACTGCCCGTATGAGAACGCTATCCTTCTTGAGCTTCTGCCTTTGAATCCTCGAAGGGTTCTCCCAACTCCTGCACTCCTCGCAGAGTCTCCTCACGCACACACTGGTGATATCCCTTCTAAGCTTTCATGAACACTCAGACCCCTTGGGTGATTTTTTCCTTCTTCTCCCTCAGATGGAGAACGAAATGGATGCCCTCCTGGCTACCCTTCTTCTCAAGCCTATTCTTGAGTACTTTTGGGTATTCAACAACCCAGTGGAGGCCCTTCAGTGGACTCTCCCTTCACAACATAGAACTCAAAGAGTTCTCCTCCTCTGTGCCTATCTGCACCCTTCCTCGATGCCCTCCTGGCGGAGTACCTTCTCTTCCCCAGAATGTTCAACAGTTATGTTCTCCTTGTGCACTCATGCACTTCGCTCAATGCCCACCTGGCAGAGCTCTACAAAATCCTCCATGATTTTGTCTGCAACTGTGTTTCAGCTACACAGCCTTGCCTCTTGAGGTGTTCAGTAACCTCAAAGGTCTTCCTCCTGAGTTGATGATTCCAGTTCCTGTGCCTTAGCACGTCCTTGTCTAAACCGCAATGTTAAGAAGTGCATCCTCTATGTAAGGCTATCAGAACCCGCAGCATTCTGTCACACCCTCCTGGTGTGAAGCCTCAAAGACCTTCAACCCTGAAATCAAACACAACTCCTGCAGAATGCATCCACGTAACACACATTCACTGCATATACACAGAACACACACAGACATCCATTTAACACAGAATCAATGCAGGAAAAACTGCTATGTTATATTAACAATGGAAAATGCCTGTATTTTACAAAGGTGTTCTCGAGCTCTCTCTGGCTCTACTCCTACAATCTCATCTATCTCAACTCAAAATGAGATCTAAAATATCTTTTACCTGAGGGCTCAATCGAGCGCTTCCCTCCAGGATTTACCTACCCTAATAAATTACAATCAATGGCTGTCTAGTCTGTTATCCAGAACTAGATCTCAGCCGATCTAGCTTTAAATGCCTATCTTATCTACAGCCTGCACAAAGGCATGGCTTCCCTAGCTCAACAGCCTAAGCACATTAAATTTACATTGAATTCAAAATTCAAATGAGGCTGCGCCTCCCTTCTAGTATATGGATGCATGCGCGCTGATGTGGCTGGCTAGCTGGCTGGCTGGGATGGAGCGATGCTCCTGCATCATTGCCTTCATGTTATTTTGAGAACTTTGCAAAGTACTTTTATCTATTCAAGAACCTGATCTAAGGATCACTAGCTCGTGAATTTGTCTTTTAGAGTTGGTAACACAAAGATCTTTTATTATGGCAATCAAACAATTTTTTATGTAAAGTGTGGTTTGTACAATGATGCTTTGGTTTGTTGATTTCTTATAATAATTGTCCTCTTTAATCTATGAAGTTGTGATCCATGTACATCTATTTTGCAAAATTATTTCCTTGTTTTCTCCTCATCCACCTAACAAAATAAGGCACCTATCAATTTAGGGAAGTATCTATCACTATCCTAATTTCCTTTTTGTAGATTTCAACCATTTTCAAACTAGTTCTGTAATTTATCACTACAAATTTAGCCTTCTTTACAACATATGCACACTCGAAATATGTTATCAAAACCATCTATGTTTACCTACTCTTAAGCTTGTAAATTTATGACTTGGGAATGCATTTCTAAATACTAGTGTTCCATGGGGACACATCCCCCAGGGTGGGGGTCGCGTCCCCCACGTTTCCCACGCCTCTAGGACGGGGGGACTCCTAGGGGGACGTTTCCACACGTCCCCTTTTTGGGGAGACGCGGGGGCATGCGACTCCCTAATGTTGGGGATGATTCTCCATAAAAGGGGGACTCATGGGCGTTCCCCTTTGAAAAGGGAGACTTATGGGCATCCCCCCAATATTTTTTGCCTAATAAGGCTTAAAAAACAAAAATTTAAATTTAAAAAAGAAAAAATT
>ML796724.1:590418-626502 GCA_009831015.1 Picea engelmannii | reverse complement strand
ACTATTTAATGACATTTTTTGACACAATACCTATAGTTTTGTCATTTTTTAATTAAGTGGACTAATAATTAATGGGCCTTGTAGTGTTTTTCTGGCATTTTGGGTTTTGGAAGTATACTTAGGGTGGTTTTTGGCCCTTTATCTAGTTGACCAAGTTTTTTTTCAAGACTATGGGCAGGTAATGTTTTTGTGTAAATGACATATTTGAATAGGTCTCAACCACCTTGCATTTTCCATTTTCAGTTGTGATTTTCACTTTTACCTAGGGTTGACCCCATTAACTTGCGACATGAACCTATCTAACTGGTCTTTGAAATGTCGTTTTGTTGATGATAGAGCCTATCTTCCATGGGTGTTGTAGTTAGATCCCTTTTTGCATTTTGGCGCCCATGTTGCAAGTTTTCTATTAGTCTTGGGAGTCTTGTTTAGTCCCTCCATGACTTCGAGTTGAAGCCCTGTTACTTCTTCTAAATATTTTTCTAGCCAATACCTATAGGACTCCCTCATTTATGGTATTTTTTCGACTTCTTTGAAAGGTATTGTGCTCCTTACCGACATATAGGGTAGGTTCCATTCCATCTACATTATGCATTTATCTATATTTATCACATGTTTTCCATAGGTTCAACCCCATTCGTTACGTCATTATACCTTCAAGATTCTCTAAAGGTGTCATTTATGGATGGTAAAGCTTACCTCTTCATGGGTGTCCTAGTTAGCTCCTGTCTGGCCATTTTGGCACCCATGTTTCTATTGTTCTATAGGCTCAGAAGCCTTGTTTAGTCCCACCATGACTTTGTGTCAAAAATTCATATCTTCTTCTCATCTATTGCTGGCCTATTACTCATGGGGCTTCCAAACAATTTGGTGTGTTGAGTTGAGATTGCATTGCATATTGATCAATCGTGCTTTTTGAGCCTAATGTCGGCTTCGGTTTGCTATTATATAGCCCATTGTATATGCATTCTCAAAAAGTTATCAGCCTTGTAGTACTATCATTTGCAATTAGACACCCATTTCCCTGGAGGAAACTTTCCCCCGAGTGTCCATATCATGCACATGTTTACCTTGCATTGAGCATAGGTATGTTCCTTGCACTCTAGAACTAGTTTGCTTTCCCGCAACACTTGTTTCCTCCATTGTACTATATCATTCTTTTATTATTTTTCAATCTTTAACGATATGAAAAAAGACAAAAAAACAAAAAAGAGGGGGGAAAGAATGTATCTCTTTTGGCAGTAGTCCTTTCGTCCTTGAACAAAGCACAATATTTGAGTTGGTGTATCAATGTTATTGGGTTTACTATGACTTTTGGATGCCTTTTTTTCTCATTTTTTAGCATAATCTACTCTGGTTGGTTATTCTTCTAGTCATATGAAGTGTTCGTTGATTCCTCATGTGTCACAAACATATCCTTGTTTATAGTCCATGCTACCTTGGTCACATAATGTGTCGTGCTTTTGTTCAAGGGAAGTTTCAACCCGAGTCGACCATTCTGCAGAAACTCTTGACTTTTCGAATCAACCTTCCCAGGTCGCTCAAGTACCTCTCAATTTCACAAGTATCTTTGTATCTCACTCATGCTAGTATAAAAGGTCTCCATTGACTTCTTGTTAGCAGGTTTTCTCTTATTGACTACAACACATTAATCTGAGAGTATGACCTAGAGTGGCACCCTGGGCCTATTTACATTATAGATAGGTGACCTTGAGCTCAGTAGATGGAAAACCATCATTGGTTGCTAACTACTGGTTTCCCTTATGTTCGACATCAACAACCATTATCACACATAGGGATTCATGTGATACCTTGGTTTCTGTTTGACCCCATTGGTGGATTCCTCGTCTTTGTCAGTAGTCCTCATCATTGGCTATTATTCAAAGAGTATTTTTCATGTGTTGTTTCATCTGGTACATACTAGAGTCATTCCTCAATTTGGTCCTTTCAATATTTTCATCTGTGTCCTTCCAAATCTTTGGCCTTTTCTACTCCTTGTGTTGGATGATGGAGGATGCCTTGATGCCTTCCTTCCAATGGATCTCTTCCTATCGACTTCAACACATCTTGCTCTAGGACAAAGATCTAGAGTCATTTTTAGTACCTTGGGGCTTACAGTCACCAGTGTCAGGTTCCCTTGATATTGATAGTGGGAATACATCAATGTCCCCTGATCGATATATTATATTGGGTGTTTGACATCAACGCCTTTATTCACACTTGTTATAATGGATCTATGTTGGTTTAAGAAATTAATATTAAAATATAAAAAATGTTAATATTAAAAAATATATTATATTAAAATACATTAATTTTTTTTAATATATTAATATATTTTATAACATGTTACGGCCTCATAACAATTACATTGTTTTAGTGATATATTAATTGAAGCTAAGGTGGAACAAATTCAAATGAATATATATATATATATATATATATATATATATATATATATATATATATATATATATATATATATATATATATATATATATATTTTTAATGTTTTATTATTATTTTAAAGTGTTATGTTACATGAACATCTCCCCCATACTGCTTTGTAGAGTGCCTCTCGGTGCAATAAAATATACATTAAGTTTTTTTAGATGAGGGAAACTAACTCTAAAAATCATGCCTTTCCTCAGATAGAATGTTTATTTCTAATAATATAGGAACTCGTGTAATGAGTCCCTGTTGAAGGTGGTCATTATAGCGATGAGTTCATCATTGACTTATTATTAGTTTTTCACTTGACTATATATTTTTTTGCAATTTCTAATGTTTGAGATAGGAAACACAATTTTTTTTTAATATAACAAAAAAAAACCTATTTTTTCAATTTTCATTAGACAATAAGTTTGAAATCTTATTGCATGATTCGCTTCTCCCAATGTGTTTTTTTCATTCCCTAAATTATCCTTGACAAACAATTACGATGACTCTTACAAATAATACAAACAATTATGATGACTCTTACAAATAATAAATGTATGTTTTTCATTCCCTAGATTATCCCTAACAAACAATTATCATGGATTTGGCTCGTTGGCATTTGGCACTAGACGCCTGCCCTCTTTCACATCTACCTTCAGCTAGTTGGCATTTGGCATTGGACCACCTTCCTACCATCTAATCGTCTTTTTATCATTTCCAAACAGTAGCATCCATTGCAGTGTTGTTTAATGCAAAACACCCGTGGGGAGAAAAATAAGGCTAAACTTTACTATCTTTTTGTTAATGTTGTGGCCTATGTATATGGAATTTGTCGAAGATGAATGACGAATTTCCATACCATAATACAATGGAAAAGGGCTATATTAGTTGCTCACCCTTTGGATTCTCTCGTAAATCCACACTCCAAAGAACCTTAGACTGGTGGTGCATATTGATCATTCATTTTGAGGGAGGGGCTAGTTCTTTGCTAATTACTTGGAATCTTTGTATAACAACAAGATCGACACTGGCTAAAATCTAGTGGGTAAATTCTTCGTCTCTTATCCAAGCAACTTTGTCATTTGTGTCCATTCATTCCATTTGCACCAGATTTACTTAATGTCTGGTAGAAATCTAGTGCATAACAAGAACATGTAGGGATCATTTCAGAAGAAAAAAAGGTACTCATCAACAAAAACTCGAGGAAGCGTATAGTTGAGAAACTTTTCATTGTCTACTATGAGGAGCTCCTTGATGAGCTCAAGAGGCATGAGATTCATAACAATGTCCAGAATTGGGTTGTCAGACAACCTTATCCCATCAGAGTAGAGCTTCATCATGTCATTAAAGGAATGGAATTTGTTTGAGATTAGATCAAACAAAGATTGAAGATCTAGTATTAGGAATCATATAACTAACTTGAGGGAGTGCATCCAGATGCACTCGAAAAGATAGATAAGGTCGCCCCCAAGAAAATCCCTGGGACTCATGAGAGGAATCCTAGGTGGTCAAAGCCCTCTTTGTCATTACTTTATTGAATACCAAGGAGGGAATAACATCCTTAAAGAAAGGTGGTCAATCAATTAAAATAAAGCATGACTCATATACCTCAGTAAGTCATGTTTAAAATTCAAAAGTACACATGCTATGGACGTCATTGAATGTACAATGGTCATTGTACGACTTACAAATGAAATGAAGCTACGACCCAAGGGAATTTCAAACCAAGTAACAAATTGTTCTGAAACATTATCAAAGCTAAGTCAAGTAGATTCTGAAATTTAGAAAAAAATACCTTGCATCACATTTTCATTTTGCATAAAGTAAATTAGACTTGCTTTTCTGAAACCAAAAGAAAAAGACTACAGTTTTTGTATTTAATCATAATATTTGACATTCCAAGATAAGACAATACCTTTCTTCCAACCAACAAGCACGAGTTACTTACAACCCTTTTTAAGAAGTTGCATGCATTGAGAGTCAAACCGTGTTTCCCCATTCTTTAGCTGTGTTGCATTACATTGCATCTAGTAGTAGCACTTACCTAGTTGGTCGTGTTATATGCATAATGCCAAGCAATTTATCTTAATGTAATTTATTACATGATGAGTTTCAATTTTCAAAGATATATATATATATATATATATATATATATATATATATATATATATATATATATATATATATAAAAGTTCGTTTTCCATCTTATATATGATGAAATTGAATTATTTAATATATAGCCATGAACTAATATCTAATATTTAATATATTAAATTCTATCTATTCAAAGTATTTTATATTATATTTTAAAAGAAGACGCAATCAAAATTTTTGTTTATAGCTAAATTATTAGAGACTTGAAGCAAAGGTCATTGTCTATATAAACAAAAACTCTAATTAATGTCTTATAAACACAAACCATCCCATTTAATTATATTGGGAAATCATTAAACTCTCTTTTAAACTAGTTGATTGCATTCATTGGCCATCACGTAGATTCCAATATTCGAAGGCATGCTCTACAATGTTTAAACGCCTGTTAATATTATCTTCAAACTCATCAAACAACAAGGACATTGCCAATGCATTGACACTTGTTAGTCCTTGCCCTTCGGGCTGGTAGGGATAGTAATCGATTTTATCTCTTTTTATTAACCCTACACGTAAATCAATGAATTATTAGTCTTTTAACCTAAGTTTTGGTAAATCCATAAATTTTTGAAACTGCACTTTGCGTTTTTATCCTAAGTTATAAGTTGAAGATCTTATTTGGCCTCACATCGAGGCAAGACTTAGGGTAAATTTAGAGAGTTCCAATAAGTTGGAGGTCTTATTTAGCTAAAGCTAGACATCAAGGCTAACATTAATTCATAACATTAATTGTTAACCCAAAGTTCTTCAAGATCTTATTGAGGCAATTTTGATTAGTCCCATTGTGTTCTGACTCCTATCAACACTCTTGACTCCTATCATTTGTGGGAACTACTGTCATTTGTGAGCTACGTCATTTTTGGGCTACGTGTTAGATGGTTCCCTTCAAAACCAACTTTACATGCTCATGCTTCCCCATGAAAATGAATTCACCATACTTCAGTTTCACCATACCTTCTTCTTCTCGGTGAAGCTAGTGACAGTAAATGTGTTGTCCTTGGACCTTAGCACATCACAGAGATCATTCTTTTCCCCTTAATTCCTTTGGTTCTTGGCTGGTGCATCAGGATGATCGGCATGTCATCCCCACTTTAAAGCACATCCCCACTCTGAAGCACATATCACTTTCGTTTTATCAAATCTAATGATTCTTTCATTAGTAGGAGGAGGCTTCCTTAAGCTGCCAACGGTGAAGAGATCTAGGTGAAGATGCCAATGGTGAAGAGCATGTTGGACCAGGGAGAAAGGAGAGGCAGAGAAAGAAGAATCTCATGGACTTATCCTCTTCAAGCGGCAAATCTCTACTCCAGTCCTCTTTAGGCGGCGGAGCTCTGCTCCAGTCCAGGTTGGGAGCAAGAAGCATCCTATGGACTTATCCTCTTTAGGCGTTAGAGCTTCAACCATCGGTCCTCTTCAGGCGGTGGAGCTTCAACCAGTAGTTCTACGAGCTGCTCCAGTCTAGGCGGGGAAGCTTCAGGTAGTTGTTCAAACAAACTGCACACTTGCAATGTTTGTCCTAGAAAAACCATTTCTTTGTGGCATCCCCACAAATTATGGGATTCTGATACAAGTAACATATTTTGCATAGATTCTGCCTAAACTTTGAATGAAAAATATAAACTTTAATATATTGAAATTTAAATTGTGTATATCAGGAATTCGGTTGAACTACTGTCAATTCATAATTAATATTCCTGCAATATTTCGTTCTTGTGTGTGATAAAGTAGCTTCTTACATAATCTGAAGTGACTGTTCTAGCTGAATTTCCAGGCACCAGTTTAATTCTCATGCTCATGCTGTCGAAAAGGTATTCATTTTTGGATTGAAAACCAGAACCTGGTGAAACAACTAGAATTATCATTACTATTCTCTATCAATCAATACATAAAGAATTTTTGATGTCCATAAAAATGAAATATCGTACCTGAGGCTTGATCCATGGTGAGCTTGGCTATTTGGTCATTATTCAAAAATCTAAAGGTTCCCCATAAGATTTTGAGATTGTCATTGAAACTGGAGGATTCTACTGAGCATAGAATCAAAATCATGGCAGTGAGCTCATACCGGAAGGGATGAATGCACCTATACTACCCCAAGGTGCAAAACCAATTTTGAGCATATTGACTTTAGAAGTCTACATGATTCCTTTCTGTTGGACCTATAGACACAACCAGTCATGGAATCATGTGAATGGAATTACATGGACAAGAGAAGGAATTGCATGCATCTATAATCCCATTAGAGAGCTAGTCATCCTGAAGTTGGAGTCGTCTAGTTGTGCGGATTTGCAAATGCTACCAGACTCCATCGGGGATTGAGCAGATGTTCAACATACTAGCTTGAATGGTTGTTTAAGGTCCAAAATGCTCGGCAATGTGGCATTATACAGGGTTCTAGTACCATAATGACACAAACTCGAAAGCATCTTCAAATGCTTCTTCTTGATTCTTCTCTTCCATGGATTCTGCAGTGATGGTTGGGTTGGTGAGCTTGGGAAGCGTCTATACACTTGAAGTATGAGTACCTATACCTCCTGTGTCATCCATTGGTTACCATCTTCCTTCCTTAGAATTTCCCTCCCACTCTGCGAACTTCTCTGAATTCACAATTAAAGAGACCAGTATCGTCTACCAGCTTTCCATGCAAAATCGTGATATGACAGATGGAGGAAACCTGAACCAAAACTAGGAATCGTCAGATGGACATGCATCACTTGAGATTTCTAACTAGAAATTTCTAGAACACTAACCAAACTGAACCAAAAATGGCGAGTTCTAGAACACTAACTAAAACTGCTCAACTTCTACCAAAAAATCAAATTATCTCTATTAACATTCCATTGCAGATTCCCTATCAGTAGAGAATTAAATAATCGGGTAGTCTAAAAGACCAACAATTTGACCTTATTCTAACTCCCTGTCCTTGCCAGACTCCAACGATCCATTCTCCTACAATTCCAATGAGATCAACTTTACTCATCTCTATTATCATTTGGATCCTATTCTACTAGCCCTCTACCATAACTACCTCGTTTAATTTGCAATATGTAATGAGAACAAAATTAGGATTCAAGGTGTATTAAACGTTTTGAAATATCTGGGCTAAGTTTGTCTATGTCTCTGTTTAACATTTTTTGAGTCTTCTTCCAGGTTTGTTCATTGCTCATCCATGTGAGAAACATATTGATTTTGTTGACGTGCAGTTGGGCGATTGTCCGATCTGATTGGCTGTGGGGAAGAGTTTTCTCAATGTCAATTGGAAGTTTTGAAAACACTTCAACAATATTGTCTCATGTATTCTCTGGTCTAAGTGAACTCATGTCGGTTGCATGGAGAATAACCAATTAAGCATGTAAAATTCTACAAATGAAGAAGTTAAGATAGAAATATTATTAAACAAATATCAAAAGTTAAATATTTTAGTTAACTCTGGTCACACTTGACTTATGGTTGCATGAAAACTGAGATAGAAATCTTGTAAAACTAATATATTTGATAGTTACATATATTTTTAAGAATTAAATACTTTAGTGAATTCATGCCAGACTTGACTTGTTAGATTTTAAGTGAGGACTTGTGGTTGCATGGTCTTAAGTGAACTCATGTCAAACTTGTGGTTGCATGGAGAGTAACATATTAAGGCATGCAAAAATCTACACGTTGAGAAATTAAGATATAAATCGAACAACATGCCCTTTATTGTAACTTGGTTGATGGACGTACTAGAACATGCAGCCAGTGGAACAACACGCCCTTTCTGCCTTCTTGGCAGGGACTTGTTTCTCTGCAACTCGTAACTCGTCCTTGTTTGTATATAGCAACCTTTTACTTCAACCATTTAACCAAAACTTTATAAAATCGAGAATATTGTTTTTTCTTCATCATTACTTTAATGGTGTCTGATTTATTTTTTATAAATGAATATTTGAATTTAGTTGTTTATATAATGATGTTTTATTTCAACTATTAATTATTAAACACAAAATGATAAATATTAATATAAATTTATTTTAAATTTAGTTTTTTTAGATATCGATATATTGAAAAGAAATTAAGATGAAAACTTCTTCATACTTAAGATTTTTGAATGGTTACCATGAGCCTAACTCTGATCATAACCTTTAACCCTAACTCTGAATGTTGTCATGCACACAAGCTCCATGGAATAAAACTAGGGTAATCAAAGGCACTTATTTTTTGACAAAAATAAAGTCAAACTTTTCTTAAAGCACTTAAATAGTGAATCAAATCTCCTAATAATTTTACAACAACCCTATCTACTTCTATTAATATCTTCTTTATTGAGGTGTTGTATAAAAATAAAAATAGGACAACCAACCCTTGGTATGACAACAAGTGTAAAATTGCTAGAAAAACCATTAGGGATGCCTCTAATGAGTCCTTAATATATGATAAGATAAAAAGATATAAAGCCCCAATTAAAAGAAAAAGAAAAATGACATTACATGAATAAAAATCAAGAGAATCTTCTACACATACCAAAGCTAGATCCTAAGAGATTTTGGAGGCAAATTTTGGCTCGTAAAGCGAAACAAAATAATCTGATTCCTCTGAATGACTAGAGTTCCTACCTCAAAAATATTTTTGAATCCCCTATTGTTGTGGACAACATTCCAAACATTTATACAGAGCATGAAGTGTTTTCTATAGAAGACATAAAGTATGGGTTTAAACGACTTGCAAAAGGGAAAGTTAACGACATTGAAGGCTACCAAGCTGAAATATTAAAAAATTGAGGGCCTATCCTCATCCCTCACATACACAAGCTCTTCAATTTAGTAGTCAAGCAAGGGTTCCCTAAACCCTTGACTTAGAGCCTCATTGTTCCTATATTTAAAAGCGAAGATAAAATTAATCCCTTTGATTATGGGACCATTATGATTAGCCCCATCTTAGTCAAGATATACGAAAGTAGTATGGAAAAGAAGATCAACATATGGCTCGAAAGTCAGGAAAAAGGAGCTAAAGGCCAAGTTGACTTTAGAGGTTGTCATTCAATGGTGGACCATCATGTTATTCTCAGGATCATTGTAGAGGAGTGTCGCAATAATAAAATAAATATCCTTTGTTGTTTTGTTGATTTTAGAAAATATTTTGACATGATGCTTGAGACTAACCTTTGGAATAGGTTAGAAGAGTTAAAAGTTCCTTGTAAGTTGAGAGTTGTTGTAGTAAGGCTATATGAGAGTGTTATTGCCAAATTTAGGAACACTTAGGGTTGGTTGAAAGAAATTGACTGTAATATAGGATTCAAGCAAGGTTTTCCTTTGTCCCCTACTCTCTTTGGCATATACATTGATAAGTGAGAATATTGGTTGGAAAATGTTGGTTGTACTGGGACGATTCTCGTTGACATAATCGTCATCCTTCTTCTTTATGTTGATGATATTTTTCTTATGGAAAGAAATCCCTGTGACCTCGATAAGAATCTAAGGATCCTCAAGGACTTCTACTCTAGTATGGGTATGACTGTGAACACTGGAAAAATGAAGGTTATGATAATCAAATCTAAAAATATCACCTATGGCACTTTCATATATGAAAACAATAGATTGGAGGAAATGCCTTCATAGAAATATCTTGGAATCGATAATCATCACAAGCTCAATTGGAACTATAGTGCCGAGAAAAGGATAAATGGAGGGTGGAATACTTATTGTGGACTTTAAAAAAAGTGTAGATTAGTAGATTGTTTGTTGTGTGATAAGAAAAAAATCATATTTGATATTATTATTGAATAGTACACAATTACAATGAGGGTCCTCACTCTTATACAGAGCTTGAGAGACCGAAACCCTAAAAGATGAAAAATCCTAATTTTTTAACCTAAACTTACTAAGGTGACTTTATTACACGGGTGAGCCTTATATATATAATATCCTTTGAAATATAGACCAAGGAGGTCCAAAATATTGAGATGGCCTCCATAAAAATTTTAACCAAAACTAACCTCCCACCTCTTGACATCCACCTACTACACCTTAAATTTATTATGTTTACCACTTTTGCAATTAACCACCTCTAATCATTGATCCCGTAGTCATTAGTCTTAATAAAAAACACTAGATACTTAAAAACATTTTGAAAATCAACTTGATTGGAAGGAAAAAGCTAAGAAAATTCCCTAACCATATCATCATCCAACCCAAAGAAAGAAATAGAGGATTTTTTCATATTAACCCTCATACACTGTGATCTAGGTAAAAAACCTATAGGTACATGGAAAGAAGAGTGGGAGAAGCTAGAAAGAAAGGAAAGAAGTATGATTCAATTCTGCTTGTCAAATTCAGTGTTGTTAGATGGATCTATAGAAGATAGTGCAAAGAAGTTGTGGAATAAGTTAAGGAATTTGTATTAGTCAAAGTTCTTAGTAAACAAGTTGTTTATTTGGAAGAAGTTGTATAATATCAAGATGGATGATAGTGAATCCAACATGCAGTATCTAAATTCCTTTTGTAACACCCCATTTTTAATCCCTTGAGCTAATTTGTAATTAATTATGATCAAATAAGGTTTATCTCAACATTGAGATAATATTGCTATGATGTGGCTTGTAAACAATGTAAATGTGTAATATAGAAGCCAAACAATTGACTAATGGGTGGAGCACAGGTACTAGCCATGATACCACTGGAGGGAATAATGAGGGTGCCTAGAGGGAGTTCATCATGCTTAAGAACACAAGCTTGCTTGCTGAATTATTTATTTTTGAAAATAAAAAGTATTTCCCTTTTCCTTATTCCAAAGAAAATTAGTTAATGAGAAGGGTTGGTAGTCGAAAAACCAACCACTTACAATAAAGAGATATGGAGAGAGGAGTTTGAATAGATGAAAATTGTTAGCCCAGATACACAACTAGCACCTTTGACCCCACGAGTTCCTTCTGATAGAAGGAAGGGGAGAATAAATAGAGAACCTTCTTGGGGGAAGAGAGGAGAAACATGTGAGGCAAGGAAACAAAGAGAAGCAAGGGTGGAGGCTGTTGAGAATAGGGAGAGAACCCATGTGTGGGAATATAGGTATGATTTTCAAAGAAATAACCGTGTGCATGGCTGATCTAAGTGAGCTAGTGTGAAACTTGAACTTGACCTGAGCTAAGAGTTCATTTGATAAAACTCACAGAGGCATTGGGCATGGTGTGTGTAAGGATTTTCAACCAATAGTTGTGTCAAGGAGAGTGGAATTCACCTTTCTAATTAATCTGAGAGCCTGAGAGTTTTTCCCTAGCGGTATCATGGCTTGGAATGGGGGTGTCTAAACTACAAAGACTTGTTCCATCTGAGCCTATGGTTGGATGGAAAAGCATTCACCTTCAGTCAATTGGTTGGTTAACCATTTATTACAGATACTATTCTCATTGTGGTTTTCTTTATGCCTTATTGTTGTATTATATGTCCAAATGATGGCATTGCATGGTTAAGGAGCATAAATCAATGAGAAGGGAAATGAATGCATCGATGTTGTCTACATGCCCTTATTTCCTTACTGTTTAAAATCTCATGGAATTTTGTGATGAATGAGGAGATGTTTCTAGGCTCTATAATTCACAATTTATTTTATGTGTTTTAAATCTCCCAGTGATTTAATCTTTGAGAACAAGATTTAAATATAACCTGGGTAGAGATCCTAGAGCTTTGAGAATGAGTAGAGGGATGCATGGAATTATGCTCCATGTATGCCTTAGATTTAATTACTAGTCCTTGTTCTCTATGAAACCTAAATTAGTGAGAATGGCTATCCTTGGCATATAAGGGTTGAGCCTAGTGTCCTTAGGGAGGTAATGATTTTCTCCCTTAGAACCTAAATGGAAGGTCAGAACTAGGAGGAGAAAACAACTAGTAGGTTTGGGTCATTTAAGATTACGTGTAGGTAAAAGGGATTCAAATATCCAGATGTGATGCATCATGGATATTCAAAGATCTAGGAATATAGACTTTTCATATATGTGAATTTACCCACTACTACATATGGGGACAAAATTTGACCAAAACTTCCAATGATAAGGATTAATTCAATCACATCGTCGAAAATTATGACACAATATTAAAATTTTAATCTTTTTTTTTGGGGCGTCCTCATGAACATCGGACTTCTGATGCACATCTATATTCGTTGATCTTTCGAAAAACCTAGAGGACAGTTTGTCGATCTATCGATGAATATAGAGGATGCCAACTACCTGTTTGAAAATGGTTTAATAGTCACTAAATTCACTGACTTGGTCAACTTTGACATAGTTATAATTCGTCGGAAGATCGACAGAGGTTAGTGTTTTCGATTAACATTCAGGAAAACAATCATGCACTGGAAAATGTGATTTATTCAAGTAGCAATGGAGGACACCGAAATAGTCTTCCATGGTTATTTATAGAGCAAGAAAGCAATGTTGTAAAAGAGGTCATTTGGAAAATTAAATTTCCCAAAGGATTTGCTTCAAACATAAAGAATATCTTAACAAAGAAAGGTGAATTTTGTGGGGTGAAAACTCATGACTAGCATGCCTTCATTAAGGTAATTATTTTAGACGTAGATTTCTATATTGGTAAATATATGAATTTTTAGTATTATAATATGGTTTTATTTTCCTAAAAATTAATGATCCCTTTGTTGTTACAGTATGTTGACCTCTATATCTCCCTAATAGCTTTGACAACAATGTAAAACAAATTATATATGATCTTGGAAAATACACGAGGTAAATATTATTGATTTATATGCAAAATCATTGTTGCTCAACTTGTCAACATTTGTTTTACTTTCAATGTATATACGTTGTTGTTGAAACCTATGATCTTATTTGTTATATCATGTGTAGGTGGTTGTCATCTAAATAAATCCTTAAAGAACATATAGACTATTGGAGGAGAGAAATTCCTCGGCTAATGTGTGAAATGCAAAAGTATCTACCTTTGACATTTTTCAATGCACAAGGTCAATGTGGATGGTGGAGAGGCACTTGAAGTCATTGAAGGATTTCGTTAGATAGAGTGCACATCCTAAAGGGATCTATGGTGGAGGGTTATATGGTATATCAATCATTGGTGTATATTAGTTAGTATCTTCCTAAATTAGAAGCAAAAATCATGAAGGTGCCTCAAATTTGGGATCTCAATTCCAACGATAAATTTGAAGGGGAGGTCTTGGTTGAGAAAGGTAGAATGAGGAAATTGAGAGGTAATTGGATGGTATATATCTATAATACTTTTCATTAATATTGATTTATTTCTATATTGTACTTATTTAAGTCTTGTTTAGTTTTTGTGATCAACTATTGTTTAATCTTTACTCTAATTAGTAATTTTTATTCTTTTTTTATATAGTTGGTTGAGAGTGGGATGCACTACATTTATACATTGCAAACAATCTTGATTGGATGAAATTATGGATAGATGATGCAGGAACCCACCTCAACAGGGTCTGCTAACCTCCTGGTCTTTGGATATTTGAATTCCCCAAGCCAAAATGGCTCCTTGGTCCCTGCTGGAACCTTCAACACTTAAAGGCCACAGGTCCTTTCATATACTTTGCTCGTGCGAACAAGCACTAGGCACAAGCCTCCACTCCACGTGACCACTAGCATGACCACAGACTTAACCCAAAAAAGAGTTTCTAATTTTGTGACTCCACATATTATGTTGAGATCCAATCTTGACTCGCTCAACCTCCAAACTCTCGAACCCCAAGTTAGGGCTTAACAAGCGTCAACGCCCTCCCTATAAATCCGTCTATGGGACCTCATGTTGTGATCTGGGGCCCAACTTATGAGTGCTACAGGGCTTCGCGACTTGTGAATCTGTGATGCAACTCTCCTCCCTTTTCTCGAAGTCCGAACTCACGACTTCCTCGCTACAGATCAATGGTCCTGAACCTCCCACGATCTGACGGTCCAAAATCTTCTTTCACGAAGTCGAGACTTCACAAATCACAAATTCTGGGTAGCAGTTTTCTCCACTCTCCTGACTCTCGACTTTTTGAAATTCATGAGTGCGAAATCAACAAACAACACTCCTTCAAATATGATGGCTTAGATCTTCTCCTGCGAATCGACAATTTTCATATCGGGGCTTTAAAAGGTGGGTTTCGTCTGTCTCCCCAACTCCTGATTCTCGAGTTCCCGAAGTCTCTTTTCCATGAAAGAGATCAACGACTCAATATTCCCTTCGATTGAAGACTGTTATCTCTCTTGAGATTTTGGGTGTCGAGTGCTTCTCTCCCTTAACGTTCTCATAGATCTACGAGATCCAACGACCCACACAAATCGACGCTTCTCCCTCTAGGAATTTCCACCGTCCGTTTATACTCTCGATAGTTCCTTGCCAAATAACTTGGCATTCGCCCTTCTAAACTTGATTTTGCGAGATGTCTTCGAACCTCATCCTTCCTTTGAACTCTTTGAAGTCTCTATCCTTCCTGAGTTTGATTCTTGCTGTAAACTTTGGGATTCTAGGGAATCCTGCTTGCACTCCTTGTGGCCTTCAAGATAACCTCTGGTTATATGACAAATCCAACTCTGCGCACTCCTTGCAATAGAAGTTCTTCAACCACTTCCTTGGGTTGGAAAATTTTAAGACTCAACCTAACCCGCGCACACCTTGCATGGCTCTATTCTATACTCACACTTCTACTGGTATAAGATCAACGTATCTCTCCTGATTTTTTCTGAGGTAAAACTCAGAATCTTGTCAACGCAGTGCTTGCGGACTTTCACTACACTCCTTGCAGTAAATCTCTGGAAGAGAAACAAGTTAAACTTATACTCTTCTCATGGAATTTATACATTCAACATGAAATCACATACACTCATAGCATTGAAACAAATTCATAACAGAGACTGGGATTAAATTGTAAACATACCATTCAATAGATGCATGCATGAACCATAAAATACACCAGACAACTGGATCAAAGCATTCTTATATTAATTCAAGTGCTTATGTACATGGTCTACAACAACAAAAACCATATGTTCATACAACCTCTACAATATATGTTCTTCTCTGCTCTCCTATTCTCTCTTGCTCTACTTATTTTTCTCTTCTCTACTTATAAGGTTCAATTAGAATAATACAATACATATGAGGGAGTCTTCTTGAGTTTTTCCCTCCTACAACCCTAGGTATCTTATCAAAACTAAAGACTACAACTACTTTACATTTATTCTAATAAATTACCGCAACCGGAAGATGAGAGCAACACTCAAGATCTGCATTACAATCCCCAAAACATTAAAATCAAATATATCTCTTCAGATATTACATTAATGCGTTCTATTTTGGAATTTGAATTTCTTCAAAATATGCGTTGGTGTATATCCAATTGTCCTCCACTCGTGCTTGCTTTTCTAGTGATGCTCTTGCATCAATCGATCGATGTAATATACAATGTAATGGTATGTTATCATGGGAAGGGTTGGCTACTTTGCTTAAAGAATCTCATTGTAATCAAGATACCAATCTTACTCATAGGGAAATTGATTTAGCATATGGTTTAAAAGATAAACATGAAAGCATATTATTCACCCACATCATGTTTCAATTATTTTCCATTCTATTAATCTAGGTCATGGTGTGTTTCTTTTATAAAGTTTTACTAAGTCTAAATATGTTTATTCATTGAAAAATATGCATTTTTTTGTGTGTGGGGCATATTGCACCACAAGGACATGTGGTGCAATTACCATAAATTTTGCATAAAAAAGTTGGATGATAAGAAGAAAACCTATGATTATGGGATAATTGCAGTCTTTCGGGTCACTAATGTTTTCTCTAGAAGTAACATGCATCCAACAATATCCGAAAATAGATACTATGGGTATTTGAATGGTATAATTGAGAGTGACTTTAATTCCTTCAAGTTAGTTCTATTTGAGGTCAAATGGTATAGGTTACGGATGAATGAACATGATCTTGAAAGAACTGTTATTGAGCATGCCAATGGATTTATCATGGTTAATACAAGGATGTTTGATTCGGGTAGAAAAACTTATGCTCTTCTAAGCCAATGTGAGCAAGTCCTTTATTCAGAGGTTCCGGGTAAATCAGGTTGGTTGTACATTTTTAGATATGATCCAAGAGGATGGCCTGTAAAGTATACTGTACCAAAAGAAGATGATATTGAAGAAGAAGAAGAAGCATAGGAGCATGAGGTAGATGTACCGTCATATGAAGAAGTCAAAGAAGTTGAGCCAAATGTAGATGACAATGTTCTCGATGATCATATTGATGGTGGTATTATTGAAAATTACTTTGATGATGATGATTTTGATATGGCCAATCCTTTCAACATCGATTCTGAACTAGTTGATATAGATATAGACTTGGATGAAGAATTAGATGATCAATAATATTGGAAAAATGATTAAATGTATGAGTTACGTGATTATGTATTTTATATGATTTATTCTCTTTAAAGTATTTATTAATGTGGGTTAATCATCATCATCATTGTCATCATCACAATCATCATCATCATCATTATTGTCATGGTAATTATCATTGTCGTCGTCATTGTCTTCGTCATCATCATCAACATTGTCAGTTTCATCATCATCATTGTCGTCATAGCCACTGTCATCATCATCTCCATTGTTATCACCATCACCATTTTCATAATCATTGTCATCATTATCATCATCATCGCCATTGTCATCACCATAAACCATCGTCATCCTCCTCGTCATCATGGTCATCATCATCGTCGTCGTCATTTTCATCACCATCGTCATCATCATCATCATCATTTCCATTGTAATCGCCATAAATCATCATCATCGTCATCGTGTACCATCATCATCATCACCATTTCCATTGTCGTCATCATCGTCATCATCATTCTCATCACCACCTGTTGGCACAGGGGCAAACCCAGGTTTCAATGCTACAACAACGCACCAACAAATCCCTAACTACTGGCCCTTTCGGCAACACTTGTGAAGCAGATGAAGTCTCACTCGTGGTAGAAGCATGGGTGGTTGCAAGACTCATGTGTCTGCAACCTTAGCTGGGACAAAAATCTATGATTATACAACTTAATAGAGAACTTAGCACCATCAGTTTCTCAATACACTATCAATATCCACTTTGTTGTTAACACAGAGCTTCATAACATTCACACTAATCTACAGTATTTAAGAACTTAGCATATGTAAATGGATCAGAATGAGAATATCAAGCATTAAGCATGACTATCTAGATCAGATCTAACATTCTCATATATCATAGGCACAAAGCATAAATAGATCTATCTAAACATATCAGATCACTTAGCATATAACATATGAACACATCAAGACACAGCACAAAACACATAACACAGTGTTTACATGGTTCACCCCCACCCTAGGGCTACGACCACCAACTGTTCTTCTTTATTGTCTTCAGTCGATCAGTTACAAGAACAAAGCCATCAAAACCCTTACTCCACACAGGATAGAATATTTACACAACTTGCTAGATCCTTCTTCCTTGCACTACAACACTACGCTCTCCACAATCTGCTACAAGGATCTACACTTAGCTCTGCAAGTCTCTTACAGTCATGCAAAAATCACTTACAGACTCTACTCGCACTTAGCATACATTCACATCACATAGATGCATTATTCTCTTCCCCCTTCTTACATTGCCTATCCTTCTATTTATACATACAAAATAGGCCTAAACATGGGTAACCCATGGGATGACATCCCATTCCTTTTACATATTCCCAAAAATCCCAAAAAGGGGCCTAAAAGGGGGCTGAGATCCCGTTATCTCCACTTCGTCTTGCACTCCTCCTTCGACAGGCTGTCAAAGTCTCAAAATAGGTCAATATGACCAAGAAACTTCCCAAAACTTGGTCAAGGGCCAACAGACCACCAACACTCACTTGTGACTCATCCCGAGTCACTCTAGTCTAATCAGTTCGGCTTCGAATGCCTCGATATTGGCCCGAGCTTCTTCGACTTGCTACTTTGTTGTGGCCTCTTGTTCGGTGAACTCCTAGATCACTATGTCATTCACTGGCCCTTCTAGGTGTTTTTCTGTCGTGGTGACAACCTGTTCTAATTTTGCTCCTTGGCTCTCCACCTCTGTGAAAAATTTTCATGCCTTATCTTTCACAGGTTGAATTCGTTGAGTGACTTCCATCACTTTGCTTTGAAGCATATGGATTTGTTGCTAAATTGTGCATTTTTCATGAGACCTCTTCATTCTTTCTATGACTGACAGGGCTTTTAGCTGCACCTGTAGTGTATATGCATGATGCTTTGCTTCCTGGAGCTGCGACTCCATTGTATGTAACTCCAGGTTCTCATTTAGGATCTCGTATGTCTGGGCACTTCGGTTACTCAATTGCTTGCACTCCAAGGAAAGAGATTTTAATCTGTCAACTGTGTTGCATTGGTCCCTTACGTCTTGAGGGGTCTCGTGAACAGTGCAGAGCTCCATGTCTATTATGCGATGTTGGGGTTACTGGATTACTTCTTCGAGTTGTGCCATCTACTGTGGAACCCTCTCTTCAAACTTTACTTCGATGACTATCACAAAGCGAAGTGATCGGTGAATCATTTCCTTAACTTCAAGTTGCTCGGTGAGCAACTATTCCTTGCTTTTATGTAACTATGATTTTTCTTCATCCCACCGCCCTTGTAGAGAAAGATTTTCCCATTCTGAAGAACTGCGTTTCTCCTCAAGGTATTTATATATTTGTGCTAAAGCCTGAGAGGCTTGTGTTTTCTCTTTCTGAGCTCGTCGAAGGCGAGCTTCAACTGTATCATCAATGCGGTGTAGTTGAGTGGGCTCATCACCTAGTTTTGATGTTCTTGTTTACTGAGGCACGGTGGAAATGAAGCGGATGGACTGTAATACCTTCTGCACCCCATGGAGCTCGTCCTTAATCTAACTGAACACCTCCTCCTTCTTAGCTTCTTTGTTCTCTTCTATCTCCAACGAAGCATCGTTTAGTGCTGCGACGATGAAGTCGAAGTCGTCTGAGGTGAGGGTGGTCTCAAATTTGGTCCTAGTTACTTTTGATTTCTTCCTTAAAGAAGGTTTCGGAGGGGAAACCTTCCTTTTCTTCGAGGGGTCCTCCTCATCTCTAGGCGGTGTAACCTCGCCTTTCTTCTGTTCAACTTCTGTGCCATCTATCTCTCCACCATCTCCTCCTTTCTCTGCTGAGATGGAAGCGACCTTCACAGATGCACTGTCTAAATCGTGGACCTCTTTGGTCTTCTTTATATTTCTAGGTCTGGGTATATCCGTCGCAGTTGATGGACTGTCAACATCAGACATCTCCATAGGGTCCACTGGCACAAGTAGGTCTACCGACCATTCCTTGGTAATCTCTTCCAATTTGTCCTCCATCAACTTGTAGTATGACTGCAACTGTTGTTTATTCTCATCAACACGTGCTATGATATAGATGAAATGGCAGTCCACACTGAATTTCAGCAAGGGCCTAAACCTATGGAGAGTGTTTTGGTGATACGAGGTGCAGATTGGATGGATACCTTCAACTAATTGTAATAAGTGTGGAAGACAACATTTGATTGCCACTGCTTGTTCGTGTCATCTGAGTACAATAGTGTACTGAAATTCACGTCCAGAGGTTCAAATGGCTCGATGTCCAGGAAGGTCACACCTTCTGGCATCTCCCATGCGATGAAAGTGATTAGGATGAGAAGCCAACTAAAGTGGAACTCATATCCTTAATCTTGCGCTTCCCTGTAGTCCAATTCTAGCTGGTTTACAAGGTACTTTGCCCAATTCATTTGTAGGCCCTCCGTGCACTTCCCTGTAAGGTCAACTACAATTCCATTCACTTGGGTGGGTCGGTTCTTGTGAACTAAATTTCCTATGATCAATTGACAGGCTAGGTGCACTGTTCCCCTATGGATAGAAGCTACCTTGTAGCCTCACATTCCCTTCTCAACATCTCCGTAGGTATCTTTAATCTTCTGCTCAAGAGCGTGATCCATGGTCTTCCCAGGATAGAAATCCTGTGGGTCAGGGCCTTTCATGCTCAGCCCTGTGATATGATTAATCAATGTCATATCCACTGTGATACGATTATTCAACCACAAATATCCTCCATGGTAGAAGGACAACAGTAACTTGACACATGCATTCACTTCTTGGTGTCATTCGAAGTGTGGGATCTTCATAACGTTGAGGAAGGTGGACTGCGCAAGGTTATGGGTCCATGACTGGGGTATGATCTTCGAGTTCTTTCCCTTGTTTCTGGTCAGATACTTGTGTGGGGTGAGCATGTTGTATACCTTTATGTCACCGAGGTTGAAGTCGCTAAACTTCAATGCTGCGATCTTATCTTGTTCTGCACGCACTGTGCGTATCCCCTTCAGGAGGTATGCAGTGACCAATTTATATTCAAAGTCTCTGGGCACAGTGTCTTGGTTTATTGCGGTGCTCAGAGGTGGTAGATAGGCAAGTAAAATGCTTGGAATCAGCTTAGCATTCGCTAAGTCATCATTGTGTTTAGTTCACCTTTCACGGGACGGTCCAACTTCATGAGCAATTGATGGGGATGATTGCACTATTCTTGTGGATGAAGCTTGGATACCTTCAGACATCGATATGGATTTCTTAGTCATCAAGTCGATCAAAACTTCCTCAACAACTTTCTCTGCAGCTCTCAATGCTTCCAACATACGCACTCGGGGTGAACAATTCGTGGGTTTGGGGGACAACTTAGAAATGATAATTAGATAGAGAGTGAGAGCACAATGATCACTGTATAAGCTTAGCTTAGTCTATGGGCTCAAATTCTCAATTTAGAAAAAGTGTTCTCGGTGCATGGTGCGATGGGATAAATAGGTAACTCGACAACGGTTTGCTTACAATGGGTATGAACCTCCATTAACCCCTGTTCGATCCGTTATGGCGTGTCCCAACGATTTGATGAAGAATCTTTATTACTTTTCTGCCCGTTCAAAGCAGGAGTTGAATGGATATATCGGTTCCAACGACTATATTGTTCACCATGGAGAAGTGCCATGTGTCACTGTTCTGATATCCAGGCGAAGCTCTAATTCTGCAATTTTTCTTTCTACGAGGTCTCCTCTAGAACCTCCTGTAAATTTTCAATCTTAGTCTGCTTCTTTCTTAACTTTCAAGCCTTTTTTCTAGTGAGCTTCGTCTTGGTAGTTATTTTTCCATTTTGATTCTTCTCTTCTATGGTATTAGTCACTCTACGCTATTGAGATTCTTCCCTAGGTTTCCTGGACAATACTTCTTCTTTGTCTGGGATAGGTAATTCAATATTCTATGGATTCTCTAGTATTTTCTTAACTTTGACATCTAGGTTACTATCATTAAACATCTCTGATCTTCTCTCCTATTCTTCAATCAAGTGTGTGATCCTTCTAGTCATAAAATCTTTTAACTTTTGCTTCTTCTGTTCCAAAACTTATTCTTCTTCTTTTCGTATGGCTTGATCTCTATCAATCCATGGTTTTCCTATTAACATGGTAAATGGGGCACGGTTCTCAATAAATTGAATAATCTCAAAATCTTCTTCCGTTGAAGTTCCATTGACAGTCATAGGTATCTAAGTGAGCCTCCCACATAGGTTTACCAGTTTTCCTCTGGATAGTCCTATTCCTCCTAGTGAAGGGATCATAGCAGGCCTTCCTATATCTTCCCAAGTTATTTCTATCATGATATTCACCCGTGTTTCCTCATCTAGAACACAGTCAATGTCAAAGTCCCTTATTCTTGCTTCAAGACACTCTTTGTCTTTAAATATCTCTGATAATCTGACATGTCGATGGTCATCCAAGGTTTCTTTCATCTGTAGTAATATATTCTCTGAATATTTTTGGGGTTCTTCTATAGCCTTAGTTTCTTTCATCCTATGGTCATGTTTTCAAGCTTAACAATCATTCTAGGGTAGTCCAATACTTCATGGTCTGGAGCTTTACAATAGAGGCAACTAGGTCTTCTACCAGAGCATTCCTTAGCCAGATGTCCCGATTTTTTGCAACTGTAACATAGGGTTAATCCTCTCTTTATTTTAAATTATGCCTAACTTCTCCTGTACTACACACTAGGATCATAGGAGCTAACCTGCAATAAATTCTTTCTAGGATCCTGCATCCATTTGTTAGTCCAAACATTCTTTCTATGCATTGGTATAACATATCTTTCACTAGTCTTATCAGATCTACTCATATCAAACCTTCTTTCATCTATTATTACACTAGTTTTCAAGCTAGGACAGATCCTATCAATCATACCTAGATCCATACTCTAGAAACAAAAATTTCCACTTATCTTACTTCTTCAGAGCACAAATCTTCCAGATCTAAAACTTTTAACTATTCTTTCCTTTATCAGAGCACAAAGCTTGCAAATCTTACCTCTTTTAATCAGAAATTCTCACTTTTACCTTTCTTAGAGCACTAAGTGTTCATATCTTGCTTCTTTCCTTCAGATCGGACCTTCTTTCTTTCAGATCCGACTTCTTTTCTTCAGATTAGGCTTCTTTCTTTTAGATATGGCCTTCTTTCTTTAGCACAGATATTTATAAGTTAAGTAGAATACTGCGCACTAGGGCACAACTCTTTGCACAAAGCTTCTTCTTCCTCAGTTCCCAGCAATCACAGTTTCAGGTCCCGACAACGGAACCATTTGTTGGCACAGGGACAGACCCATGGTTCAACGCTACAACAATGCACCAACAAAGCCCTAATTTCTGACCTACATTCACACATGGACAAACAGAGAGCTGCAAACATGCATTTCATATACTAATTGTTGGGTTAGATGTGACAATATCATAAAATAAATATACAATTTGAACACATGATATGGTGGGACGAAAAAAGTATTCCTTTTTGTATTAATATTCACAAGAGTAAACTTTAAAATATGTGGTCGACACTACTCCTTGAATATGGTCCTGGGCTCCTCTTCAACTATGCTCCAACTACTTCTGTATATGCTTCTCTTCACACAATAGTTGCAAAAGGTTGAGGCTAAGGGAATGCTAATTCGGGTAGAGTTTCTTTACTATGATTTTCCTCCTTCCAAATGGGACTCCTAACCCTTCTTTTATAGGCTAGAAGGAGCTAGGTATTTAGTCAAGTGACTGGCCATGCATGGTCCAAAGGTTTAGTTAATTTACCCAAAAATGTGTGTTCCGTCAGCAAATTTCCATTTTTCGTGCTTTTGTAGGTACACACAGGATGAAATGGGACAACTAGCGTGTACATGCGGATTGTAGTGGGTCAGCTAGAGTGTACACGTGGGCTATAGTGGGTCAACTAGCATGTGCCCTTAAAAAGGGTGTTTTTAAGAAGAGACGTTCAGTAGTGGCTTGGAAAAGAAGGAAAATGAGATGGCCTGATGCCAAGTAAGCATGTATGATGCAAATTAGGGTTATAACAGATGCCCCCTAATGTGTGAGGTCAGATAAGAATCTGATGGCTGAAATACATTATCAATCTTTATCAGCGTACCAAACCAGTGAGCCTAGGGACCAGAATGCGGGAGGTGCCATCTGCAAAATAACAATTGTCTCACCGTGGAGGGCATACCCATGCTTGGAATGAAATAAAATCATCGCTACCAATAAAATACACTGTATATCAATGTCATATAACTATATAAAGTGTAGCTGCAAGAAATACACAATGGATCTACATCTCAAAATAAAAAAGATATACATGTATAGTATCCATCTTCTAGAAGTTGATAAGGCCTAATGGTTGGAGATGAGGTCTTCAGAGCTCGAGCATCAACTTCAAAATATTCAAAACTCGGGTAGGAGTGTAATATGAATGTACGAATTCACTAACTAGAGGTCTTTGACAACTCATCAGGCATGGACTAGAGGATCTTGATGATCAGACTGAAGGATTCATTGATTTCGAACAAAAACTTGATTGGAATTTTGGGATGGTCGGGCATGGGGTAAGAGACAATACTGCAGAGGGGCCGACTCAATCTTGGTAAAAACCTCCCTTGGACAATAGCATGACAAATGATGAGACTCAGGGAGCATGATGTTGACATAAGTTCACGATGCAAGAGGCAATGCAAACTCTCCATATGTTTGGAAGAATAACCAGACGGAGGAGGACACAGCTCTATGGAGTGAGAATAGCTTCCTAAGGTCATATAAAATCCCAGGTCTTGATGAACAAACGAAAGAATGTGCTTTGTCCAAGGGAAACTCATTGTGCTACCAATAAAAAGAAAATACTTTTCCCTTCCTCTTTATGGGGTATATTTGATTTTTTTTTGTCTTTTTCAATAATTTTGGAAATCTTGAAAAAGAATAAAAGAATGCTACATTACAAAGGAGGATTGAGTGTCGCAAACATACTAGTTCCAAGTGCATGGAACACAGGGATGCTCAGGGAAAAGGGACATATGCAGGAAAAGGAAACTCGAGAAAAATCCTTCAGGGGCCAAAGGTGTCAAAACGTGGTTAACAAAACACACAATGGTAACATCCTTTGATGTAATTTTAATGAGCCCAGAGAAGGTAATCTCAGCGGTTTTTCATATTTAGAGAGTCTGAAAAAATGTAAAAGGAGACTCTGATGGGGTACCTTTCTCAAAGATAGTCTATTCGGCTCAAAAAAGGGGTAAAATAGCACCGACTAGACGTCTATTCAAAACCATTTTAACGAGTGTGATAAAGACAAGGTCACTCGACAATTTTTTCATTTTCAAGGATTATGAAAAAAGCTTAACTATGGACTCTGTCAAGAATGTTCTTTTGGACCATGTTAACGAGTGTGAAAGAATAAGTTCACTCAACGATCTTTTCAATTTTAGGGAGTCTGAAAAGAGCTTAACTATGGACTCTGTGGGGGTTTCTTTTTCGTAAATTTAGTCCCTCGGGCCCGAAAAAGGGTTAAAATTATACCTGAGAGTACTCTTCTAGAGAACTCAAGTTCCTAGATTATACCTGTGTTCGTACAGTTGACCATCTGGACCGAAAAAAGGGTAAACTACTGCCGGACAGACATGCCTTCAAATTTCAGTTTAACGAGCATGAAAGACAACAAGATCGCTCGACAATATTTTCATGTTTTAAAGGGTCTAAAAAGGGCTTAAAAGAAGACCCACGGGGGCTACAACTCATGTATGAAATCGGTTTAGGTAGAGACTGCTGCTAGGCTCAGACCAAGAGTCTCTTTGATAGTCAACTTGGAACGTCTCCCAAAAGGGAATAAAACACAAACCATGGTGTAAGTCCTCCCACGGTATAGAAATTGTGTTCATGGATTCAAGGATAGCCTCATCTGAAGGCAATTCAAAATCCAAGAAATCACGCAAACGAGGGTCGACAGTCCCAAAGGGTGAAGTAAACTGACCATACTCCAAATGACGATGGAGGTTTTGGCCAGGACTGGCAGAGTCTATCAGTGAAGAATCACAAGCATGAGGGCTTGAGGATCTAAAAACAATGAGATCAGACTCAGAAGGATACTCAAGCTCACTTGGACCAAGAGGAGGAAGCGAGGGCTCCCATTCCCCCATTCGATAAACCAATGGATCAATTGATGATTCCAAGTCTCGAGAAGGAAAACATGATTGCACAGGTTCCTGCTCAGAAGTAATTGAACACTGAGGGTAAGACACCACATAATTAACCCGTGGTGGGCTAGAGTCTACTTGAACACTAGGAACATATAAAGGGGTAGTTTGAACTAACACCGAATTAGGATGGTGATTATCAGATGCAAGTTGGTAAATAGTGACAATGCTTACATTGTGAGGGAAATGCATCACCTGGAAGAGAGTAGATACCACAACGTTCATAGCATATACATAATCACGCCCGAGAAGCATATTGAAATCTAATGGGCCTTGCACCACTATAACATCGACACAAGCAATATTCCCACCTAACATGATAGGAAATTGTGGAAGAACCCCCAAATATTCACTAGGACGTCTGTCAAAAGACAACAACTCATGTGAAGCAGACACAAGCTTGGGAGATCCCAAGACTTTCCAAATCGAGGATGATAAAATACTTGTAGAGGATCCTTCATCTATAATACATCGATAAATGTTTATTGAATTAACTTCAACCCTTATTTGAAAGGGTGTGGAGGAAGGAAGACAAGGCTCAACAAGGTCATTACAATCAAAGGAAACCATCCTAGGGATTGGAGGGGGTGTTCTGGGAATGAGCAAAATGCCCCCTTGTTCAGAAAGTACTGAACTGGAAATGCTAAAAACATAGTCGGTAGACACATCACTCTCTAAGAGAAGAGTGGGATCAGCCAAAGACTGCATCGACGTGACCACTTTCTCAACCAATGGTTGAATAGGCTGCGGAACTACATGGTATAAAGGCACCTCACCCCTCAAAAGAGGAGTGGGATCAACTGATGACTGCATCAGCATGACCACTTTCTCAACCATTGGTTGAATAGGCTGTGAGGAAACCTCAGAAGACTCAGAATTAGAAGAGCTTGCAAACAGGGACCACAATATTTTTACCTCTAGAATGCCAGGGCACATATGAGTAAGGTGATCTCCCTTGCAAAGATTAGAAGGTAACTTAGTCTTATGTCCTATTCGTCTAGGTTTATCAATAGAATCAATGCCCCCAGCATGACTAGCAGTGGTTGGTTGCACATATCCAACATGACTTGCAGAGGTTAGTGATGGGTCGATAACATGACTTGGATAGGCTACATACCTATTACCAGTATGACTAGCAGTGCCTGGACTTTTTCCCCCAGCATGACTTGTAGAGGGTGGGTGCATGCCCCCAACATAACTTGCAGAGGCTGGGTGCTAGTATTCAATGTGACTTGTAGAGGTTTTTGACCTATCTCCAACATGACTCGTAGAGGTTGGTGATTTCTTCTTCCTATTCTTCCTCTTTCTATCTCATTTAGAATTCCAATTACTAGTAATTGTACTTTCACCAGAGGCGGCAGAAGGAGGAGGAGAATACTTTGTTGACGAAGAAAAATCAACAGGATGACCATGACTTAAGGTGTTTAACTGAGAAGCATCAAGAGCATTCGGGACATTTGGAATGGTACCCAACCAAACCGGTAGTCCCACATTCAACCTAGGAATGTACAAAGTGGCCATCAAAGGGACACCAACGTTTCCAAAGAAGGGAAAAGCACAAGAATCCCCTTATGAAGGGGCTCCTTGGTTGGTATCATTGGGAACTTTATCCATGAAGATATTATGCATAGGTTCTCCCCTTGTGGGATCATTCAAGTCCGTAAAAGTCTCACACACTGACTCTGGAAAATCAGTGTTATCAAAACAATGCCTATAAAGAGGCGGCTCCACATTTCTAAATGGAAGACCAAAAAAATTCCTCACGACCCTAGGTCAAAGACCCAAAGCCATGACTGATTAACTCACTATGGAAAAGTAGGGAGCACAAAGCACACACTAGAAAAAATCCTAAAGGCAAATCAAGAAAATGACTAATTAGTTGGAAGAAGAGTTACACCAACCAACACTAGAGAAACTTACCGGTGCAAGTGCAACTCGAATATGGAAGCACCCTCTGGGTATACTTTGCAAAGCGTGGCCCGATGTCTACCCTAGGTACTACGGTATAGCCCCACAATCACCTGTGTAAGTCCCTAAAATAAAGGCAACTAGGTTTCCAGCCCGTGAACACCAGGCAGGTACAGTCGATAGTCAGGTGGACCGCAATGAGCAGGGTATCAAGCCCGAAACCTATCAAGGGTATCGAAAGAAAGTGTTCTAGAAGAAAATTGAGGACCTCGAATGGATTCAATACCCACGAAGCTCTGTGGCAAATGAGATCAATGGAATCCCAAGACAAGTCCTCTATATGCGTTCCCCACTACGCTTGGTCTGACTTTGGAGGGGTTATCTCCGCTACCTTTCCACATGCGACCTCATGTTTATCCCCTGTGTTAGAGTGGGGTCCTGGATAATTTCCATGTTACTGGACTTCTACACTCCTTAGCATAGACTCATATGTTTGTTTTATAGCCTTGAAGAGTTTCCTCTCCAACCTAAATCAAGGCTCTAGCTTAATCTAGTTGATGGACCCTACAAACATAAAGTCTAGTAAATTTTAATTAGCATTCTTTTTACTGGCTTGATTTACTCAAAAAGGGTACGGTAGTGCAACTAATGTTGTTAAGACTCTTGCGAAAAAATGATGAAACTTATATGAACACTGGCAAAGAATGAGTATATTTTTTATTTTTTTATTTTTGAAATGCTTTTAAAATTAGAAGAAAACACAATACTATGCTAATTTCTTTTTCTTTTTCAAATAATAATGAAAAGAAAATGCTAGGAAAGAAAGAGATTTAACAAACTAAGTTTTTTTTTTATATATGTTTTCTTCCAATCAAAGAAGAAATAAAAAAAAAAGATTCTAAAAGAAACTGATGAATGCATGATTCATGCCCCCCCCCCCACGATTCATGCAACTCATTTTTCTTAAAATTTCAAGCTAAAAATAAGTTAAAAAAGCTAAGAAACATGAGAAATATTTTAATGAAAAAGTAAGCTATGCTGGAGTGCAACCTAGGCTAAAACTGCTATGACAAAGACTATAATCAGACAAGAAAATCCCTGAAAAATTGACTCTTGACAGGAAAGAGGATGACTGCTTCTTCAAAAAAAATTCTAGACAGACACACGACTGTCACTTCAACAACCAACGTATGCACACAGGTTGTCCAAGGGCAGGGTGTGTATGCACGTGTATAGGCCCACTACAGGCCGCATGTGCCTCTATTTTTCCTCAAAAAAGGAAGACAAGCAACTAAGCTTAGGCAGGGAGTACTAGTATTGAAAACCAGAACCCCTTAAAGGTGCAAAAACTTACTTTGACAAAGAAGAGGAAAGAAAAATTTAGCAAAACAAAGCTAATTGTAACACCCTGTTTCCCCCAGTTTGTAAATATAACTAGATTGGCCAAGAACTATGGAAAACTCATAAATATGTGATGTAAATGGACCTTGAGAAGATGTCAATGAATGTGAATAACATTCTAAATTTATTGCAGGACTGTTGATGAGGGGATGTGCAGAAAAAGAGACCACGATGGCGATGGAGGGAACCTGAAAAGGTAGCGTTAACTTCCACCGAGAATGAAATACCGTATTTGGACTCCACTGGCCCGGAGAACCAAAAGCGGCTCGCTGGCCCTGAAATTCAATGCCTCGCAGGCTGGTAGGCGGATGGCTTGATGAGGGATGGGATGGTGAACCACCCATCCGTAGAGCCGTCAGGCCTGATCGGCGTGAGGGTAATCGTGCCACACACAACCTCGCAAGAGGATAAGGCGTATGGCAGAAATGATTGAGGGGGCAGACAAGAGGGGAACGTTGACATTACGCAGAGTGAGTGATATCAGAGAGGAGGGATTGCAACCTTCTCTCCTGGTCACTGATAGACAAAGAGACGCAGTCTCAGAGCATCGTGGTCTCATATCAGGGGTGGCTAGTGGTAAATCCGTTGGGAGTCACTGAGCCTACGGTTGGGTGGAAACGAGCACCCCTCTCAGTAGTTGCACCCACTTCTGGTGTTATTTCTGATAATTATTTTATGTATTGCATCTCGAAATTCATACACTGATATATATATATATGTAAGCATACTCACAACAATGTAAGATTGTGAACGACTTGAGTATAAAAATGTCTGTGAATGTTTTGATGATAATTAATGGACATATGCTTGTAATAGAGGAAGCCATGCATGACTTACGTTGATAAACATGAATCTAATACCCAAGTCAAACTAACTCAGGCATCCATCCCATTCTCAGGAATTCGTTTCCCCTTATCTGTATCTAGGAAAGCCTTGGGTTTGATCTCTTCTCAGAGATTTCCTTCTTAGAAAGGCTTACCAAGAACCGGGAAAAAGGACTTGGATGTGCAAGCCTTAGCTATCCCTGTATGAAGAGGAATGACCCTCTTCAAAACCCCGAAGTAGCAGCATAAGGATAAGGATTGATCAATGGATGAGATTCTTTCGGGGAACCTGCGGTCATCCACGACTGTTGAATCGAAGGAACGAATGAGGGCGTTAATTGCCTTAACCCTTTTTCCTCTATCTTCGAGGAAAGAGAGGAAATCTGAATCGTGGACCCCCAGGTTCCATGAGAACACCTGGACCGTTGATCTTTCTACGTCCAAAGAGTAGAAGAAAAGGGCGCGACGTCGGGACCGATCTGACTTGTCAGATCTGAACTAGGAATCCCGACATTCGTTAGATATTTAGGGAGATAGACGAGGGTTAAGCCTCGTGAATGGGAGTCCAAAAGTTGGATGTCCCAAGTCGCGAGCGGCGAGGTCACAAAAGGATCCGAGCCTTCTATCCTAGGAGGATAGGTGGCAGAGATCTAGGGAACTCGTGAACTCGGAGGTTCGCGAGATGGGAGTCCAAAAGTTGGATGTCCCAAGTTGCAAGCGGTGAGGTCACGAAAGGAGGAGGACAGATGGTAGAGATCCAGGGAACTCATGAACTCGGAGGTTCGCGAGATGGGAGTCCAAAAGTTGGATGTTCCAAGTCACGAGTGGCGAGGTCACGAAAGGATCCGAGTCGTCCATCCAAGGAGGACAGGTGGCAGAGATCCAGGGAACTCGTGAACTCGGAGGTTCGCAAGATGGGAATCCAAAAGTTGGATGTCCCAAGTTGCGAGCGACGAGGTCATGAAAGGATTCAAGCCGTCCATCCAAGGAGGACAGGTGGCAGAGATCCAGGGAACTCGTGAACTCGGAGGTTTGCGAGATGGGATTCCAAAAGTTGGATGTTCCAAGTCGCAAGTGGCGAGGTCACGAAAGGATCCGAGCTGTCCATCCAAGGAGGACAAGTGGCAGAGATCCAGGGAACTCGTGAACTCGGAGGTTCATGAGATGGGAGTCCAAAATTTGGATGTACCAAGTTGCGAGCGGTGAGGTCATGAAAGGATCCGAGCCGTCCATCCAAGGAGGACAGGTAGCAGAGATCTAGGGAACTCGTGAACTCAGAGGTTTGCGAGATGGGAGTCCAAAATTTGGATGTTCCAAGTCACGAGTGGCGAGGTCACGAAAGGATACGAGCCTTCCATCCAAGGAGGATAGGTGGCAGAGATCCAGGGAACTCATGAACTCGTAGGTTCGCGAGAGGGGAGCCCAAAAGTTGGATGTTCCAAGTCGCGAGTGGCGAGGTCACAAAAGAATCTGAGCCGTCCATCCAAGGAGGACAGGTGGCAGAGATCCAGGGAACTCGTGAACTCGGAGGTTCGTGAGATGGGAGTCCAAAATTTGGATGTTCCAAGTCGCGAGTGGCGAGGTCACGAAAGGATCCGAGCCGTCCATCCAAGGAGGACAGGTGGCAGAGATCGATAGATCTCGCAAACTCGGGAGTTCGCAGGGTGAACACCCAAGTACTTGGTGTTAAAAGTTGTGAGGCATGAGGACACGAAGCGACGAAGTGACAAGAGAATCAGGACCGTCCATCTGAGGAGGACAGGTGGCATAGATCCAAGGATCTCGCTACCTCGGAGGTTCGCGAGGTAAGAGCCCAAAGTTTGGATGCTCCAAGTCACGAGTGACGAAGCCACGAGGGAATCAAGACCATCCATCCAAGGAGGACAAGTGGCAGAGATCCAAGGATCTCGCTACCTCGGAGGTTCACGAGGTAAGAACCCAAGGGTTGAGCGCTCCAAGTCGCGAGTAGCGAAGTGCCGAGAGACAAGCACGAGAGGACACATGGAAACACTTCAAGGTGGGGGCCTGCGTGATTGACGGGTGGACCCGCCTCGCCTAGAGAAGGGAGTCAATGCTCTATTGACTCCTCGTACCTCAGGGATTCGCAGGAGAAGGGCACGAAAACTCAACACTTGGACTTACGAAGTTTCGAGTAGCGAGAGGAGCTAGAGTTTAGCCTAGCCGAAGGTCATGCGTAGAGTACGTTGACAGAAGGTAGCTATACCAATTTCGTGATCTTGGGTATCGAAGATTTGTGAAGAGAACTGGAAGGCCTTTGATTCACGACTCGCAAGGTCGCGAGTCGTGAAAGATGCTTGGTTTGTTTGGCCTGTGTTCCTAACCCACGATCACAGGGATGGTGAACAGGGAAGAACTAGCCCGCACTAGACCCCCATAGGACTTCGACGATTCTATTCCTTGAGGAAGAACGAAATTTTTTATTATTAGGTAGTGGATATGTTACAAGGTGGTATCAAAGCATGGTTACAACACTCGGCCTGATTGGGCTCATGCACCAGTCGCACATAAACCTTGTTTGAAACACTCCTATGAAGAGTAACCCCCTAACTTAACTATCTTGTCCAGGAATTAAAAACTTGGAGTATGAAAACCCAACTGTGTATGCATGAGAAAGAGTTATGAAACTATGTGCACATTATAAAATGAATTTAACTCTAGACTAATAGCCAACATTTGTTTGTTCACTCCAGCGGACGATCAACCGCAAGAAGCTACAAACACAGCGTATGGTGACACACAAAGAGGTGGGAGAAGGCTCCCACAATAGAGACGAGGAGTCTGATGAAAGAAGAGCAATAGGAACCCCTCAGAACCTAGCTGAGACTGTGAGGAGTCTCATGGTCGAATTGCAAAGCTGCAAGGCTGATAATGAAAGAATGATGAAAGAACAAGAAAGGCAAACCGACATTAATGTAGTTTTACTGCAGAGCTTATCCGACCTACAACAACAAATGCAGCATGAACCTGAGATGCAGAATCATGGTCGTATCAGTGATCATATTGAGAGAAGCACATCAAGAAAGGTCCACCCCAGAGGTAAAGGACCAATGCCAGACGATTCCACTGAGAAGGAAGCTGGCAATTCAGAAGGCTCTTCCAGCAGCAGGACCAGTTCCTATTCTCGAAAGAAACAGAAGAAGCAAAAGACTTCTAAGAGTCATAAATTTGAGGAATTCAAAAAGGCCAAACCTCCCTCCTTCGATGGCGAGATAAATAAGGGAGAGGAAGTTGAGGCTTGGCTACTTGGACTGAAGAAATATTTTAGAGTCCATGATTTATCAGAGAACCTGAAGGCCCGAGTGGCCACTTTCAATCTAAACAGAAAGGCTTCCATTTGGTGGGAAGACCTTAAGAATATGAAAGGGGTCCGCGAGGAGGACCTGTCTTGGAAACGGTTCGAGAAGTACTTCCGGAAGAAGTATTTGTCAGAAAGGTATTTCGACGAGAAGGCTAAAAAGTTTTATGAACTCAAACTGGGACAACTTACTATGGAGGAGTATGTCAACAAATTCCTTGACATACTGAGATATGTACCCTACATCAAAGCAGAGAAGGCGAAGGCCCAACGCTTCATTAGTGGGCTACCCAAGGAATACCGGAACTGAATTGAATTTGACGAGCCAAAGACCCTAGAAGACACTATAAGGAAGGCAACATATTGTCATGAACAATATGGACATCGGGTAGAGTCTCGTGGAGACTGGAAACCGAGGAGTGGCTCGAAATTTCAGAAGAAAGGGAGAAAATCCTCGGGATTTAAAAACTACAAGAAGAACCACAGAATGAACTTTCCAACCCAGAGTGTTCTCCAGCAGAACTTTCCCTCGGCGGACGGAAATAAAACTTCTGGACCTATACCAATAAAGACTGATAACCCAAAGAGAAAACCTTTGGAATGTTGGGATTGCAGAGGAGATCATCTGCGGAGAGACTGTCCACTCCGATAACAAAATAGTCAGAAAATTTATAACATGCAGGAAGCTACCATGGTCAATGATGTGGCAAGGAGTGTGTTGTAGATCTATGCAGCCTTGGATAATAACCAAGCTAACCACCAAGATTCAGTGGTGGAAATAGAAGGTATGATCTTCAACCATCTGGTATCTGTTTTGATTGACCCTGGTTCAAATTTGAGTTATATATCCCCTAAAACTGTTGATAAGTGTAAGCTATAGCCACAAAAGCAAACTAAACCATGGTTGGTACAGTTAGCCACTGGCACCAAAAGAAAGGTGGTAGAGGTTGTACCAGCTTGCCAAATAATGTTGGGTGAATTCCCCACCCAAGCAACCCTTAATGTATTACCCCTGGGATCATACGATCTGTTGATTGGTATGGACTTGCTGGCCGCCCATAAAGATAAATTGGACTGTTACTATAAAACCTTAGAATGTGTGAGCAAAGAAGGAAAAAGGATAACCCTTCAAGGGATCCAAAAATTGGTCTCGGTGAGACAAATATCAGCATTGCAAATGAGGAAGTATTGTCGAATGGGATGTCCCCTATATGCAGTACAGGTGTTGAAAACAACCGAAGGTGCAGATCCAAGCCCTGAAGATCACCCTATCCTGAGAGAATACCGAGATGTGTTCCCAGAGGAAATACCAGGTCTACCTCCGAGAAGATACATTGACTTCTCAATAGAACTTGCACCAGGAGTTGTGCCGGTGTCTAGAACACCCTACCAAATGAGCATGCATGAGTTAGTTGAACTCAAATTGCAATTGAAAGAAATGATGGATAAGGGTTATATTCAACCCAGCGTGTCCCCCTGGGGAGCACCGGTCCTGTTTGTGAAAAAGAAGGATGGCACCCTTAGACTGTGTATAGATTACAGAAAACTTAATAAAGTAACCATAAAGAACAAATACCCCTTGCCCAAGATCGATGATCTATTCGATCAGTTGGGAGATGCATCTGTTTTCTCAAAGATTGACTTGAGGTCAAGATACCATCAAGTCCGGATCAAGGGTGAAGACATCCATAAGACCGCTTTCCGGACACGGTATGGTCATTATGAGTTTGTGGTAGTACCATTTGCGTTAACCAACGCCCCTGCTACTTTCATGTGCTTAATGAACAATGTACTTAGTAAATTTATAGATAAATTTGTACTAGTTTTTATTGATGATATCTTAATCTACTCTAAGAATAGAGAAGAACATGAAGAGCATCTTATACTTGTGCTGCAAGTGGTAAGAGAGCATTAGCTCTATGCTAAATTCAACAAGTGTGACTTCCTCCAGAAGAAAATACACTACTTGGGACATGTTATGTCCAAGGAAGGGGTAGCAGTAGATCCTGACAAGATCAGGTCTATCATGGAATGGCCTACCCCAAAGGATGTCTCAAACATCAGATCCTTTATGGGATTGGCGGGATACTATAGAAGATTTATAAAATATTTCTCCAAGATTGGTTGTCCAATCACTACCCTCCAGAAGAAGGGGACAACATTTCTGTGGACACAACAATGCGAAGAAAGATTTTAAACCTTGAAACATCTACTAACCCATGCACCTGTGTTGAAAATCGCTGACCCGGAGGCTGACTTCCTTGTGTGAACATATGCCTGTAAAGAAGGGCTCGGAGGAGTCCTTATGCAGGAAGGAAAGGTGATCTGCTATGAGTCCCGAAAACTGAATGAACATGAGGTCAACTATGTGACTCATGATCTAGAATTGGCTGCCGTAGTGCATGCCTTAAAAATGTGGAGGCATTACCTCCTGGGAAGGAAATTTGTGCTTATGACAGATCACTGTGGATTACGGTATTTG
>ML796724.1:571758-586046 GCA_009831015.1 Picea engelmannii | reverse complement strand
CGTGAACTTGGAGGTTCGCAAGATGGGAGTCCAAAAGTTGGATGTCCCAAGTTGCGAGCGGCGAGGTCACGAAAGGATCCGAGCCTTCCATCCAAGGAGGACAGGTGGCAGAGATCCAGGGAACTCGTGAACTCGGAGGTTCGCGAGATGGGAGTCCAAAAGTTGGATGTTCCAAGTCGCGAGTGGTGAGGTCACGAAAGGATCCGAGTTGTCCATACAAGGAGGACAGGTGTCAGAGATCCAGGGAACTCGTGAACTCGGAGATTTGCGAGATGGGAGTCCAAAAGTTGGATGTTCCAAGTCGCGAGTGGCGAGGTCATGAAAGGATCCGAGCCATCCATCCAGGGAGGACAGGTGGCAGAGATCCAGGGAACTCGTGAACTCGGAGGTTCGCGAGATGGGAGTCCAAAAGTTGGATGTTCCAAGTTGCGAGTGGCGAGGTCACGAAAGGATCCGAGCCGTCCATCCAAGGAGGACAGGTGGCAGAGATCGAGAGATCTCGCAAACTCGGGAGTTTGCAGGGTGAACACCCAAGTACTTGGTGTTAAAATTCACGAGGCACGAGGACACGAAGCGATGAAGTGACGAGAGAATCAGGACCGTGCATCTGAGGAGGACAGGTGGCAGAGATCCAAGGATCTCGCTACCTCGGAGGTTCAAGAGGTAAGAGCCCAAAGTTTGGATTCTCCAAGTCACGAGTGGCAAAGCCACGAGGGAATCGGGACCATCCATCTGAGGAGGACAGGTGGCAGAGATCCAAGGATCTTGCTACCTCGGAAGTTCGCGAGGTAAGAACCCAAGGGTTGGGCGCTCCAAGTCACGAGTAGTGAAGTGCCAAGAGACAAGCACGAGAGGACACATGGCAACACTTCAAGGTGGGGGCCCGCGTGATTGACGGGTGGACCCGCCTCACCTAGAGAAGGGATTCAATGCTCTATTGACTCCTCGTACCTCAGGGATTCACGGGAGAAGGGCACGAAAGATCAACACTTGGACTTAAGAAGTCGCGAGTAGCGAGAGGAGCTAGAGTTTAGCCTAGTTGATGGTCATGCGTAGAGTATGCTGACATAAGGTAGCTATACCAATTTCATGATCTCGGGTATCGGCGATTTGTGAAGAGAATTGGAAGGCCTTTGATTCACGACTCGTGAGGTCGCGAGTTGTGAAAGACGCCTGGTTTGTTTGGCATGTGGTCCTAACCCACGATCACAGGGATGGTGAACAGGGAAGAACTAGCCCACACTAGACCCCCGTAGGACTTCGGGGATTCTGTTCCTTGAGGAAGAACAAATTTTTTTATTATTAGGTAGTGGATATGTTACACTAATCCTGAGGTTTTTACTTGAATATGAACTATTCAATCAGAGACCTAGAAGGACCCAAAAGATCCCTAAGAAGGATCACTTTTGCAGGGGAGAGGATGATTGCCTCTTCTTGAGAAGGATTTCCTGGGTTCTAAGACACGTAGCTAGCACTTCATCAACATGCGTACATATGCAGCCTGACTAAAGGCAAAGTGCATGCATACGTGTGCTGTCCCACTACAAGGCATGTATGCCTCTTAAGACTCTCAAAAACATAAAATAAATAGTCTGGTAAGAAGAGAAGGGAAGACTGGTACTGAGAACCAGAACCTATGAACACTTAGACTTCTTGCAGAAACTCAAAAAAAAAAAAGGTAGTAAAACCAATTTCAAAATACCCAATAAAAAATCCCCAAAGAACCATAGAGAGTCCCGAGTGGATTCGCCAATTCTGTTATGGGTGGGAAATCCCTCCTACGGACTAGCACTAAGGTTTTAATCATGCATGCAGAAAATGACCATTTAAAGGCCTCTACTTTTTTCCTATTCTCCCAACACAAAACCCCACATTCATGCAATACAAAGGTGCAAACAAGATTAGGTAACTCTACCTTAAATCCTTTGTTTGATGTTGATCCCTTCACTTTCACTCGCTCCTTGACTGCAAGCCTCCTCCCAAAGCTGACCTGCATTCACACATGGACAAACAGAGAGTTGCAAACATGCATTTCATATACTAATTGTTGGGTTAGATGTGACAATATCATAAAATAAATACGCAATTTGAACACATGATATGGTGGGACGAAAAATTTATTCCTTTTTGTATTAATCTTCACAAGAGTAAACTTTACAATATGTGGTTGACACTGCTCCTTGAATCTGGTCCTGGGCTCCTCTTCAACTGTTCTCCAACTACTTCTGTATATGCTTCTCTTCACACAAAGTTGCAAAAGGTTGAGGCTAGGGGAATGCTAATTCGGGTAGAGTTTCTTTACTATGATTTTCCTCCTTCCAAATGGGACTCCTAACCCTTATTTTATAGGCTAGAAGGAGCTAGGTATTTAGTCAAGCGACTGGCCATGCATGGTCGAAAGGTTTAGTTAACTTACCCAAAACCGTGTGTTCTGTCATCAAATTTCCATTTTTTGTGATTTTGTAGGTACACGCGATATGAAATGGGCCAGATAGCATGTACACGCGGGTTGTAGTGGATCATCTAGAGTGTACACATGGGCTATAGTGGGTCATCTAGCGTGTTCCCTTAAAAAAGGTGTTTTTAATAAGAGATGTTCAATAGTGGCTTGGAAAAGAAGGAAAATGAGATGGCCTGATGCCAGGTAAGAATGTCTGATGCAAATTAGAGTTATAACACCATCATCATGGTCATCATCATTGTCATTTCCATCATCATCAACATGGTCATCATCATTGTCATCATCCTCCTCCTCATTATCATCATTACCATTTTCATGATCACTATTTCCATCATCATCACCATTGACATTTCCATCAACATCATCATCACCATCGTCATCATCATCATCATCATCATCATCATCATCATCATCATCATCACCACTGTCATCACCATAAATGATCATCATCATTTCCATTGTCATCATTATCATCGTCATCATGGTCATCATCATCATCATCATCATCATCATCATCATCGTTGTCATTTTCTTTGTCATCATCATCGACATTGTCATTGTTATCATCATGGTCATCGTCATCACCATTGCCATCCTCATCATCATTGTGGTCGTCATCATCATCATTGTCATTGTCATCGCAATCTTCATCATTTTCATTTTCATCATCATCGTCGTCTTTGTCGTTGTTAGTGTTTTCGATATAATTAACATTGTCATTGTCGTTGTCGTTGTCATGGTCATGGTAATCAACGGTGTCTGCGTCCTACTCCTCACTATCATTTTCATTGTCATCGTCATCAATCCGAATGGAAAATTAGGTCCAAGACAATTTTTTATCACAAGGTGAGTTCTATGTCCTCTTTTTGTTCAATATGGTGGGATGAGGTTCACCATCATCTCCTAGTTGAGGGTGTTGATCTTTTGATTAAATATGCCCTTCATTGAACCTAGGTGAGTACTTTGACTTAATTTCTACCCTGCTTACAATGAGGAAGATGTTATGATTTTCACTATATATGACCTTCCATATTTTGTACTAATCTTTGTAAATATTCTTTTGTAAATATAAGATGTATTTTTCAACCAAAAAAAGTAACAGTGAAATCGCCTCAAGTACATGAGAAAATCTAAGTACTGTATTAGAAAGTAGAATTTGCATCTAGTAGTGTATATATTTGTGTATAATTGTATAATTGAACAACCAAATGTCTAAGAAGGGTACTCAACTAATTGACTGAATAGAATAAATAGAAAAGTCATTGTAACTTCACCTCAAATCAAAGGAAAAAGATATTAAAATGGTGTAATCTTAGGTGGAACTTTCCTTTCTAAGACATATATTTTTTCCTTAACATGTCGTTTTGGGAAAATAAGGGATTGGTTTGTATAACTCCATTAGTTGATGCAATCCCACCACTAATTATTGTTTATTATGGGCAAAAATAACAAAAAGGAATAAATCATTCAAGGATATGAAAAACAGGGATAAGAAGTCCAAGTTGAAGAGAAAAAGAGGTGGAAAATCAAGATTAACAACTCTAGAAAGAAACCTACGATGACTAAGAATACATTTTATAAGACCTAATTAAGGAACTAGATATGAGTAAGGAGATGTAAGGTAGATAGAATGAAATAAATAGATAAAGCAAATGATTTAAAATAATAGTTTAGATGTAGATCCACTAGATTATATTACAAAGTCTATAATTTAAAGTACATGTAGTGGATTAACCAATCTAAAATCTAACAAATAAACTAGGTGAGAAAACCCTTCATCATCGTCATCATCAATCATCGTCGTCATGGTTGTCATCATAATCTTCATCGTCATCATTGTTGGTGAAGTTGTCATCATCATCATCATCATCATCTTCATGGTCATCATCATCCTCATCATCATTAATGTTCCAGTCGTCATCATCATCATCGTCATCATCATTGTCGTAGTCATCATCATCAATGTCATCATCTTCATCGTCATTTCCATGGTCATGATCATCATCATATCATCATCGTCATTGTCATCATCATCATCATCGTCATCGTCGTCGTCGTCGTCGTCATTGTCGTTTTCATTGTCATTGTCATCATCATTGTCATGATCATCAGCATATTGTCATCGTCTTCATATTGTCATCGTCATCATAGGGGTCGATTAATAGAGCTATATTAGGGGTTTGTTGTGTAGGGATTTGTTGTTTAATAGAGCTATAACATTTTTAATTATATAATATAAAATATATTAATTATATAAAATATAATTAATATATTTATATATTATATAATTAATATGTTTATATATTATATATAATACATTAATTATATATTAATATTATATATAACCCAAAAACAAACAACAACAAAAATTGTGTTTGTCTATTAATATATTAATAAAAATGTTTTTATCTATTAATATATTAATAAAATTGTGTTTATCTATTAATATATTAATAAAATTGTGTTTATCTATTAATATATAATATTATATATAACAACAAAAAACATTTAATCCTCCAAACAAATTAAACCCTCCTCGTGGAGAGCAGCATGACCCCTGCTCTGCAAATACAAAACCCTCAGAGCTCGTTCCTATGCCACTTGGAGAGCTTGATCCTACTCTCATAGCACCCTCCTCCTCGAGGAGAGTGGCCTGATCCCTGCTCTCAAACACAAAACCCTCAGAGCCCAACCCTTGTGTCACTTGGAGAGCCCAACCCTTTTCCACTTGGAGACAATGACCTACCAAAGAGACAAATCCAATGAGGGATTTGATAAGAGAAACAATGTTGTCTAAATTGGTATGAATTCCCACTTATTGTTGGTTCAACTCGAGAGGATTGCCTCTTGGAGAAATATAATATTGTTTACAATTTTTCACTATTAAACCAGTCAGCCTTGATTTGCTAAGATGGTATTTAGTAGAATGAATCTAGTCCTATTCACCATAATTTTAGTTAGAGTATTATAAGATTCATTACATAGAGATATTTGGTGAAATCGAGAGAAATACATGGGATTACTTTTGGGGGCTCAAAGCTAGTAAGGAGGAATTAACCCCACCACCTAATTTTTCTTAGCTATAGAATATAAGGTTTTTCATGTATCTTTACTATGGATGTTGGCAATACAAAAATCATAGTAGATAGTGTTCGATATGGGGGAGTATTTTTGAAATATTGGACATTGTTGTAGAGGATGTCCATAAGTACAACACATTTCACAATATTATGTTGGGTGGGTACTTCAATATGGGACCGTGTTTTGGAATGTCACTACATGATGGAAAGGAGTTGTGATAAACACCTACTCAACTCTACCCCCAAGTCTACTTGGAAAAGGACCACCAAGAGGGTTCTATGTAACTCCCCCTTTTCATAGAGGACACTCATGAGCATGATCTCCCTCCATCTTGTAATTTGTAAACCAATTTTTCTCTCTCCCCACTTTAGGTTTCATCAACTTTTGAATCTACTCTATAAGGCATGTAAATTGTGATTGAACCTGAGTTAACTTAGGAGTAGCCTCAATAGCTACAATATTTATATTACTTGGGTATATTGTATTAAAATTGGTCCTCATAACTTATTCTAATGCTTCTCTGGGGCTTGCAATCTTCTATTGCATAAATGGTATTCTGGTCAAGGGTAATATCCCACCAATGAACCATTCCATTTGTTGTGTATCGTGAATTCTGAAAGTCAATCTACCCAAGGTCTCTAAAGCACTGAGAATACTCCCATGCTAATTCTCCAACCAACTATCAGATATTCTCAACTTCTAAAAAACCATGTTGCTCTAATTTTGATAATTGGAATTCAATCACACTGTGTTTCTTAACTTCATCTGGGGTTGGGGATACCCCACCTCGTGGATAGTTTAAAATTTTCCTATAACACTACAATGTTCTACCCTGTAGGGTAGTTTGATACTCCACTATTTTTTGTGCATCATTGGCACCATTTTCTCTCTATATGGCTTCACAAAGAAACCGATGTTGAGAATCATCTTCTTCTATGCCCTTCCTATGAAACTTGGGTGGCCAAAAGGGAAACCCACCTTGTGTCCCCACCACATTACTAGGAAAATGATTGACTAGAGTAAACCCACTTGGACATGGTTGTATATTTAGGTGTTGAATATTACCACTAATTCCCTGAATGTTTCTCGACAAATTTCTACTACCACCAGTAAGATGAATACTACCATTGCCACCTAAACTTGACTAATTAGAATTAGAAAAGTGATTTAAATTAGTAGAATGAAGTACCTTATTATGAAAAAATTCCTTGGGCATGGATGGGGTTAGGATAATTCCACTATCATTAGATATCACCGTCTCAAGTTGGGGAGCTTATGTTTCTTCAAACAACTAGCATATATCAACAAGAACAACATTTAACTGTACTTTTTCTCCTACATCAATATTCTCAATCCCCTCATATTCAAGTTGCGACATTACTCATTCTAAGGGGAACTCTCCTACATAAATATCCACTTCCACATACACTTGTACTCCTTTCTAAATTAGTACTTTGGATCCCAATGACCTAAATTCACCTATGATCTTATGCATTGGAAATCCTTTCAACATTAATCCTCTCCCTCACAACCATGATCTGGCTAACTCAACTTGTCTCTTTAACTTCTACAACTTGTTCAATCTATCTTATCTGCTCCCTTCATCACTAATATCCTTTTGTAGCTACAAACTTCTCTTCTTCACTACTTTCATTTGATTCATCCACCATTGATATGTGATTTCCACTCATTTCAAAGTGTTAGAATGAAAGAGATGTGCTCATTTTTCCATAGACAATATAGCAATATTTTCACCCAACCATAGGCACAAAGGCCACCCCTGAGCACCTTAACCTGGTAGCAAACCAATAACCAACCAAGGCTAGTGCACCTTTGTCCAAGGGTAGCACACCAAGAAAGAATAACCAGAAACCAAGAAGAAATTCCAAACCATAACTAAGAGACTAAGTCCAACCAAAAGCGAAAATCCCAGTTGCAGCAATTGTAGTTGCACTCCTTCTCCAAACTTGCGCACCACTAGTCTTATGCAGTGGTCAGTGTAAGAGTGAAAAATGAGCTCTAGTGTCCACTTATTTATAGTGCTCTTTGTCACTTGTCCAGGCCGACTTCTTCTTTTAGAGGTTAATAACTCAATATTAAATATTCTCTTGAGACGACTTGTCTTTTAGGGCTATTATCCAACCTTTTACGGTTTCTCTTGCTTCCCAAAATATTCTAGTCTTGTCAAAGGTTACACATGGAGGTTAGTACCTCTCGTAGCTACCATAATATCAACACTTCCTCCTAGCTAGGGAGGTATTAAAAGAAATGGTATTGAGCACAAATAAACCATTCAACTCACGAGCAACATCATCACTATCAGTATCATCTGATAGCATCAAATGCATCATCTCTCGAATCCATACTCCATCTGAGTAATCGAGCATGATGTTGAATAAGTCACTCACTCCACAGAGTGATACAATGAGAATTCTTCTAATCTAGACATATGTCCTAGAAGAATAATTGTTCCAACATATTTTGGAAGTCATGCCATGGGATACAAGGACTATTCTTCTAATCCATACATATGTCCTAGAAGAATGACTTTCTTGGACCATTTTCCCTCTGACCACTACTGTGAACTCATGGAAAATGTATGTCTTGTACCAATATTTCCACTCTATTCACTACTGTGAACTCATGGAGACAAACCATTCTTCTAATCTGGGAATATGTACTAGAAGAATAGTTATCCATGGTACATCAACAATCTGTCAACCTGGACCATTCTCCATAGGGAGAATGTCTATCCACCATCAATATTTCCTGCCTTGACCATTCTCCACTTGGAGAATGCCTGTCCATCCACACACTAACTATCCATCTAGTTGGCAATCAACTCCAACACTATTGGTATTCTCCATGGCACTCAGATAGTAGCATATTGATTCTATAATACCATCCAATAGAGCACAACTATGTATATCCATAATAGTATACAACTATTATCCAGTGGTACACAACCACTCCTAGTATCACACCGCTACTAACTAGTGACACACAATCACTACCAGTGGATCACATCCACCACAGTAGCATACAACTACTATCCAGAGACATAGAGTCTCCACAACAATCATATCATCTGATATCAAACTGCATAAACAATATCATGATACAAACTGAATCATATGGTCCATTCTTCCACTCACATATGTGAGATATGAAAGAGCATCTAACTTTGGAAAGTAAAAACATCATCCATGGGCTATCTGGACTATTCTTCCCAAGCATGGAAGAATAATTGTTCATGATTTCTGAGCCTGGACCATTCACCTGACTAGGCCATTCCTCTGACATTAATCAAAGTGAAACCTAGAGAGAATGCGTCTGCCCTAGGGAATGCATGTGCCTGATTGTTGAACCTGAACCATTCACGTAAATAGGCCATTCTTCCAACACTAATCATAGTGCAACATGGAGAGAATGATTCTTCCCTAGGGAATGACTGTCTGGACCATTTACTAATGGAAATGACTATCTTGCATCTACCTTCAAAATGCACCATTATTCCAAATTTCTCACTACTATGAATTTCAAAAGAATGACTACCCGATGAGGCAGACCATTCTACTTGACCAATCCTTAAAGTGACTATCAAGAAGAATGATTTTCCTAAACCATTCCTTCACACTAGCCACAAGGGAAATCATTGTCTATGGTATATCAACAATTTATCGAACCATTTTCATTACAAAAATGACTGTCTGATCTGGACCATTTTTCAAATTGGAAAATGAATGTCTTATTTGGAGCATTTTTTGAATTGGAAAATGACTGTCCATAATAAATCTCGAACCACTTTCTTGATTGGAAAGGAATTGCCCAACCTGGACCATTTTTATGAACTGGAAAATGACTATCCATAAATCAATAACATATCAGTGCTCCCTCCCAACCTGGGAGTAATCACTTCCTTTTTCAATAAGGAATTCATCTCCACGAGCCCCAACTTATCCCTTAAGTACTCAAACTTTTCATCTTGGACAAAGGCTTTATCAAAATATCTGCTATCTTCTCATCTATGGAGATATACTGGAGAACCACTTCTCCTCTCTGGACTTTATCACAAAGAATATAATGTTTCATCTCAATGTGCTTCATTCTGTCATGGAACATTGAGCTCTATGAAAACTTCACATAGCTCTAATCATCACAATATATCACAATAGAATTCAACACTTTATCAGACAGTCTAGAAATCAACTTATAGAGCCACGCTGCTTTTGTACAAGCATTACAAGATGAAATCTACTGTGCTTTTGCAGTGGTGAGTGCAATAGAATTTTGTTTTCCTGCTAGCCCATGACATCATGGAAAAGCTCAAAGTGAAACATATCCAAGTAGCACTTCTTCTGTCATCTGCACTCCTGACCCTCCACAAAGTTGTATATCATAATTTAAACATCCCACAAAACAAATATCCGACTAAGTGTTCTCCAAATACATTAATGAGCCAATCAATTGTCAATACAGAGATGGGTCTACTGGATTAGATTCTCTCAACTTCTTCAGATCTGTCATCATGGGAGTTTTCCATGGATTTGCAATCCATCATCCCAGACTTCTGAATAACCATTACAATATACTTCTTCTGTCATAGGAAGTTTTCACCATGCTTTTGTTGTACACGAGAGGCTCTACACCAATTTTCCTTGAATCCATACAAGGTCTTCTTCCATCTGCATACAAGGGTCTCTTTCTGGTATACCTCAAAACCTTGAGGTAGCTTTAGATATGCTTCTTCTTCAATCACTTTGTTGAGAAGAACAATGTTTACATTCATCTGATGTAAATTCCAACCCATGGATACTGCAGGAGATATAATGGCTCAGGTAGAGGTATATCTGGTTACTAGAACAAGCTATCATCATAGTCTTCTTCCTCCTACTGGGAGAACCTTCTATCTCTGAGTATTTCCTTGTATCTATCAATCCTTAAGTATTTTTCACAATTTATCACATAAATTGCTCTTCATCACAACTTCCTTCCATTCCTTCTGCTTGATTGCTTCTAGTGGGTTTGATCTGGTTCAATTGATTGTTCTGACTTTTATTTCTTTCTTGGAATATTCATGTTATTCCTCATGTCTCTCTTCAATGTTGGAGTCCATGGAATATTCTATAGATTACATACCATTATTTTCTAAAGGCTCCAACCTTCTGCCATAGGAATATAAATGTTGATGGACAACCAAGGATATTCAAGGCTTCTTTTTGAAGAAGAATTATTCTAGAGTCAAACTGAACACATGCTTCTTATCATGGTTGTTACTTCCAATGAAGAACACTAATATATACTTCATAGTCTTTACTGATTCTTCTTTAATGGATCATATCGTTGGGGATTAGATCCCTCCTAATACCAACTTCAATCCTGAATGAGAAATATGCATGCTCTTCTTTTGGAATTATGTAATCAACTCCCTCCATCTGAGAGAGTCCATGCTTCTGTCTGTTGCATCTCTTTTTTATTTTTACAAAGTGTCACAAGTATGTTTTATTTTCCTTTTTATTTTTGACTTCCTTCGAGTTTGACTCCTCCGAGTCTATTTAAGTTTGTTTCTATCTGTTTTAATTGTTGCCCATCTGGCATTTGTGTCATCCTTATAAAATTATTCTATGACAACTTACGCAAGGATTGTTTATCAAACACATTTCACATGGGTACCTGCCCAAAACAAGAACAACAAGAGAAAACAAAAAATATATATCTAGAGGAGGCGTTACTTCATCTTGTGAACAAGTATAATAAGCATCTATATCAATAGTATTCATATGCAATCAAGTATTCATTGCACCTAGCAATAATAGAATCTTTCAAAGACTGCTTTCACAATTTGTAATGTAGCAACTATCACCCTTGATATACACAAATTTGAATCTTAACAATTTAATCAAACTTGGAACCTGAAGCCTCAACTGCTATGAAGGGTGAACTTGTTCTTTTGAATGCACTGAATTCAAGATTAAAGCTTGGAAAAGATCTCTAGTACTTTCCCTACAAACACAATCATGTTTTTCTAGATGATATAACTTAGATAACATATACAAGTGAATACCTTTGAAACCTTGTAGCATCGTCGAACTTGTTTTCCAATCTGACACTAGATACTAGCTTGACAAGAAGAGATTAGAAACTCAATCAGAAGATTCAATGATCAGAACAAGCTAGAAACTCTAAAATTTCAAATTTGACCACAAAATCAATTTGAGTAGAAGTCGACCTTTGAATTCGACTTTGACCATTCAAACTTTGACCAGTCAAACTTTGACTTTGACTTTGACGAAAGATTTAAACCGACCATTTTTGCTAGATGAGAGTACCCAAAGGTGCGATAGGCTAGGGAACACTAAGATCTCAAGGAATTAGGTCAAATGATTAATCATAAGTGCCTGAACACAAGGGTTAGGGTTTGTTGCAGTTGCATAATTAGAAAACCTAGCTGCAACTATAACTGGTTCCATAACGAGCTTAAAAAATAACTTCCCAATATATCTTCCAGTGGTTAGACTGTTTGAAGATAGTGTGGTCCCATAATCTATTAGAATGAAAGATATGTCATCATTTTTCCATGGACAATATATAAATATTGTCACCCAACCATAGGCACAAAGGCCACCCCTCAGCACCTTAACCTTAACAGAGAGAATAATTCCGGTAGCAGACCAATAGCCAACTAAGGCTAGTGAACCTTTCTCCAAGGGTAGTGAACCAAGAAAGAATAACATGAAACCAAACAGAAATTCCAAACCATAACCAAGAGACTAAGTCCAACCAAAAGCCAAAATCCCAGTTGCAGTAGTTGCAACTGCACTCCCTCTCCAAACTTCCACACCACTAGTCTAATGCAGTTGTGAGTGTAAGGGTGAAAAATGAGCTCTAGCGCCCTCTTATTTATAGTTCTCTTTGTCACATATCCAGGCCGACTTCTTCTTTTAGAGGTTAATAACTCAATATTAAATATTCTCTTGAGCCGACTTATCTTCTAGGGTTATTATCCAACATTTTAGGATTTCTCTTGCTTCCTGGAATATTCTAGTATTGTCAAAGGTTACATGTGGAGGTTAATACCTCCTGCAGCTACCATAATATCAACACACATCATATTCAACCATTACACTGTATTGTTCTTCCCTATTTTCCTAGATCTATTACCCTATCAACATTACTATTTCAATGCCAACCACCACCCTGGTATAAGGTGTCTACTCAGCCATGTTGACAAGTTCAAAAGGAAATAAACCCTCTTCCACCAACAACATATTTGTCTGGAGGGGTGTCTCCCAAATCAATCCTTTGCACTCTCCCTTTTTGAACTCATCTTAAACTTTTGGAAAACCTAACAAAACTCTGTAATAAACTCTACAATGTAACCTTTGATCATGTTCCACCACCCAAAAGTCAATTTCATGGTTGCTTTGATGGTATAGTTGATGAAGCACAAGCAATTTTTTACCATTCCACTCTACCACAATTCTTTTTCTATTTGTGTACTTATGTGCTTACTCAAGACACTTCAACCACTTGTATAAAATTACTGGAAAATCAACCCAAAAAACCTCATAATAATCTTTGTTAGGGATTTTATGCAAAATATTTTACCTACACCACCCAATATCCCATCGACACAACTATTCTTCTTGCACTATACAATTTTTGAAGTTCCTTTCCTACCAGTCTTGTAGATTCGACATGAAAAATATCCATCATTTCATCCTACAACTATCTCTCTCTTAAATAACATGTCTTGGCAAAAATACCCTTTATTGGCTCTTTTTGAGACCCAAGGTTCTTGTTAGGTGTCCAACAAAGTGCTCCATTATAGTCTAGTATGATGTCACATTCAATCTTCCAAAGGGATATGTTCTCAGTTGAAGCATAATTGTGATAGTTAATAATGGACAAGGAGGTTGCAGAATGAAAGGTGATCCATTTAACATAAAACCCTAGCTATATACATTCAGGTAAGAAGCATCCATAACATGACCACATCCATCCATTAAACATTCATAAACTATAAATGAAATAAGTAGAATACATCATATTACATAGACACCATAACTTAAATTGAAAGGGGGTTCTTCATTCATAATATTCTACAGATTCATTATAGTCATTTTCCTGCAATAGGAATGTGGCTCTCTCATAGTAGCATAATCAAAGATGCCTCTAGTAGACAACCTATCAACCTTACTACCAAAAATCAATCTTCTAATCTTTTTTTCATAGCCCCAAAGAATCTATTTATATAATATTTCCCTCATATGGTGTACTTATAATGTTTCTTGCTTCAATGGTAGATCATGTAGAAGAGGGTTCTCTGAGAGGAGAGGAACGAATGACAATACAACCAATGGTGTCCACTACTCCTCCAGGATAAAAACATACTAATGATATCCGTACTAATGAAACATTGCTATGAATAATAAATAACCATGTCCTTTTAATGCTTTTTGTTATTGTAGTGGATGCCCCTGTAGTGCACCAACGTCCATGTCCTGCTACTAGAATTAGTAGAATGCTTGAGATGACCCATCACCTTCCAACAACAGAACAAAAATCGATAGTTGAAGGTAGGGATCGAGATGAACATGATGATGATATAATCATTAGTTTTATAAAAAATAATAAGAAAAAAAAAAGTGATTGTACATATTTTCAGGACAAATTTTATTAATATAAATTATTGACTGTACAATTTTTTATTTTGCTAGTTGTGCATGGACCTTATATATTTTGT
>ML796724.1:558124-571729 GCA_009831015.1 Picea engelmannii | reverse complement strand
ATGTTTAGTAGAGAATAAATTACTCTTGAATCTAAGAGGAGATCATTCATGATTTATTCCCCTTTAGTATTTCTAGAGCATCGTACATGTTTAATTATTATTTAGTCATATAACATTTAATTCTCTTTGTCAAATGCAAGCTCATTGATGTTTAGTTATTATTCAGTCATTTAACCTATTATTGTCTTTGACAAATGCAGGTTTGAAGTGCAGTCACCTCCACTATTCACAATGCATTTCCAATGAAGTACAATTCATTGTCCAGTACTAATTCTCTTCTTTTTCTAACTACATGGTCTGGGTCTAAGCCACTTATAAAGGAGGGAAAAGAAAGGATGAAAATTTTAAGGAAGGATATAGAACATGATGATGATGACAAAGAACCTTCATTTTTTATAGTCTTGCCTTAGTTGTTTTTTACGTGTCTAGGAGCCTACGAAAAGTTTTTCCCTTGCCAGATTTCCTAGGTGGATTTGTCTTTCCTTTTCCTTTATTCTTGTTCTTTCCATGTTGCTTCTCTCCTGAAATGCCTTTATCTACTTCTGGACTTCTTCCTACATTCTTGAAGTAGAGTAACTTACCTACTACAACAATGGCCAATTATATATTATGCATGTTCTAGTGTCACGGTGCATTTTTCACCCAAGGTTGTAGCCCCTTCATAAAATGAGACAACATATATTCATCAACCACGTCCTTGATTTCCAACATAAGGCCCAAAAACACCTTGATGCACTCATGGACCTTAATTTTATGCTTAAGATCCATTAATTGGTTTCGTGCAATCCAAGTCTGATTCCCTGGTAAAAAATAAGCCTTCAAGGTCTGTTTCATCTCTTTTTCATTGGAACTATCTGTCACCAATGTGCTTCCTTGGAGGAGAAGAAAATTCAAGAAACATGCACAAATTTTGAAGCAATAAACACTTTGACATTCCAACTTTCCTTTAGAAAAGTGATTCTCTAATGCTAACTTTCATGATCATAGATATTTCCACCTAATTTTTCACTTTAAGCATTTTAAGGCATGCAACACTACCTTAGCTAAGTAAACATTGCAAGGAACGATAATATCCCACATAAAGGAGCCACAACATTGCATTGTTAGGGAGACACTCAAGGTGGGTGACTAAACTTTATTAATGAAGAATGTTACAACAACAAGAGTACACATAGGAGTTTGGCCATTTCCTATGATTGCTTTTGTATAAGTACAAATCAACTAAGGTGCTTCTGCTTTAGTGCCACCCTTCTTGTAGTAGAAAACCTTTGAATAACCCATAGGTATACCTCCTATATATCTTGTTCTTCAATAACACTCTTAAAATAGTCCTACCATTCCCTAATCACTTGTAAATTCTTCCCTATATTGACTCTCCAAATTCCACCTCCTCAAGTTTCACTATTCAATATTAGAAAACCCCAAGATTCTTTACTCTATATGCTGAGTAAATAACTCCTTTGTCCAACCTGTTGAATGAATCTTCTTAAGTGACTTAGAGTCTCATAGCCTCCTTTTTAAATAAAATATGTGTACAAACCATTTTCCCTAAAATGGGTTGTCTTGCCACCACCTCCAAGGCAAAGTAGACTTGTGGACCTCATGCTATGTACTTAGCTATTAAGTAGTTACAACCAAATCCTTGAACAAGGCCCAAGGAATTCTAGATAATTCCTTGTCATTGATGTTTGTTCCACTTTAAATTGCCTTATTTCTTTGTGATTTGTGTTGAAACCCCAAAATGTGGTGCTCTTTCCCAACGTGCTCTTCCTAGAAAATTGCACCTCATGAACCAAGTGTTGATGTTTTGGTAGCAGTGGGAGGTATTCCTTCCTAGAAAACTTTTATTAGAGAAGAGGAAGATTCTATAATTCAAAGGAATACCATTGAACAATTGAAGAACATGCCAGAAGAGAAGTTGAGCCATAGGAAAAGAATAAAGTGGAAGTAGAATTCGGCCCCAACTAAGTGGAAATATAATTTCCAGGATGAGAAGTGAGCCCCAACTAAGTGACATAACAAGTATAAATAAAGGTGGTGCCTTACTCATTTCATCATCATCACATCAAATCTCTTCTTCTAGTGCACAGTACCGAATTGTCTCGTGCCAATTGCAATTGTAGTTACTAGTTGCTCCAGTTTTATGGTACATTATCTTATTCTTGGTGATTTCTCTTGTGTGCTATCTCTAGGAGAGGCGCACAAGATTTTGGTGGTGATGCAGTTGTCTACCCCTGCTAGGGTTTGACAAGAAGAGATAAGTTATTATTATTAGGGTTTCTTCATTATTAGTATTTTTCTTTTGTGAATAAGAGCTCCTTCATGGTTGGATTGTATTATCATAAAGAATCTCTCTAAGAAAAGTTGGTTGGGTTTTTCCCAAGATAAATATTTTTGTCTTCTTGTGCTTGTATTTCAGTATATGGTTATTGAATGTAAAATAAAATCTAAATACTCTGGTTAATCTATTTCTTTGAAAATTTAAGAAAATCTAACATGGAATCAGAGTTGGTTACCTTCAGAACACTTTAACCACTTGAAGGAAGATCGTACTTTGGGATTTGTCGATGCACCTTGTCGCAACACAATTTTATTTTTTCAAGATCATTGAGCACTTATTCCAAATAATTTGGGACTAACTCTCACTTCAGAGCAACTCTCTTAACCCTAGCGCACATCTTAAAACCCTGGCGTCAATTTTTCAAGAAGTTTGAAATTGGAGATTTTTCAAGCCTAGGGTTTCTAGCAGTGAAAATGAATACCAGTATGAGAGTTGAGGATAGACTGGATGGAGTAGAAAATTTCATATCATGGAAGCATAGGATACTACTCATTATAGAAGATAATGATCTCTTGGATCATGTTAAGAAATTTCTCCTAGAACTAGAAGAGGAAGACGCCAAGGAAAAGTAGTAGAAGAATGAAATCAAGACCAAGAGGATCTTCACAGATTCAATCAAGGACCACTTGATTCCCAATGTATCATAATTGAAGACACCAAAGGAGATGTTTGATTCCTTAACAATATTATATGAAATAAAGAACATAATCAAGAAGCTAACCCTAAGGTATCATCTCAAAAACGTGATGATGAACAAGTCAGATATAGTTTCCACATACTTCATGAAGATTTCTTAGATCAAGGAACAACTAGAAACTATTGTAGATTCAATGGATGATGCAGATTGTGACTACAACTCTTAATTGCTTCCCTTCTTCTTGGGATGAATTTGTTCATGGAATTTGTGCAAGAAGGAAATTTCCCAAATTCGGCAAGTTATGGGCAAATTGTACCCAAGAAGAATAAAAATTGATATCCAGGTTGCAAAAGACCAATGATGAAGAAAATCAAGCTCTTGGTGCACATGTGAAGAAAAGGAAAGAAAGAAGAAACATATGTTCGAATAAAAATAGAAGGTCAGTTCTGGATCAAAAGAAGGATGTGTATAAGATTAGATGTTTCAATTGTCAGAAGTTGGGACACTTTTCTTATCAGTGTCCTTGAGGGAAAGGAAAGATAAAACATCATGCGCATGCAACATATATGGAGGAGTCCACATCTCGAAAGAAGACAAAGGAAACAAAAGATGAAGAGTATGTCTTTGTCCCATCTCTCACATACACTATTACTCAAGAAAGTGATATTTGTCTAGTGGACAGTGGTGCTTCTAAGCACATGACCAGGCTCAAAATTTCTCTTATAAAATTGACAGTGAAGAGTTCATCCCTTCAGGTGGAACTTGGTGATTATTCCAAGCATGTAGTAAAAGGAGTAGGAGAAGCCTCCTACCAACTTTATTCATGTAACTCTATTTCAATAAAAGATGTATTGTTTGTACAAGGTTTAAAGAAGAATCTTCTTTCTATTTCTTCTTTAGAAGATGAAGGCTTTACAATAGCTTTTGTTGATGGCCAAGTCCTCCTATGGCATAAGGGTTCAAGTATATGTTCAACTACTATGGTTGGTATTTGAGAGGGAGGATTGTATAAATTGAAGGGACACCCAGAACAAATCCTTGTATACAACAATGTTAGCTCTAGTGAGCAATCATATTGAAGAATTTATCACCTCAATTACAGAGCCTTCCCAGTTTTGAGCAGTATGGTTACAGGTCTACCAGATATGTAGGTAGATCATGATGGAGTATGTAAAGGATGCGCACTTGGAAAGAATGTCGAGGGAAGTTTTTCAAGCATTGACAATAGATCCAAAGGGATCTTGGACATCATACATTCAAATGTATGCAACCAAATGATGGTACCATCTCTAGGTAACTTTTGGTACTGTCATTTTTATTGATGATTACTCACATAAGACATGGATCTATTTCTTGAAAGAAAAATATGAAGTTTTCAATACGTTTCAAGAATTCAAGGCTTTAGTAGAAAATCTCTCTGGAATAAAGATTAAAATTTTAAGGTAAGATAATGGAGGTGAATACGCCTCAAATGAGTTCAAATATTTTTGTAGATAAGAAGGGATTAATAGGGAGCTGACAACTCCCTACAACCCCCAGTAGAATGGGTTTGCAAAGAGAAAGAACAAATCTATTGTTGATGTAGCTAAAGCGATGATCCATGACCAAAATTTACCCATGCATCTATGGGAAGAAGCATCCAGTACAGTTATATATGTCTAGAATATAAGTCCTCGTAATATATTGGGGAACAAGACACCATAAGAAGTATTCACCAAAAATAAATCAGAAGTCAACCACTTGAGGATATTTGGCTGCTCAATGTGCATACATGTTCCCAAGGAAAAGAGAATGAATTTGGAGCCTTCAGGAAAAAAGGGTACATTTGTTGGATACAATGATACTAAGAAGGATTATATAATATACATCCCCAAACATAGGCTTATAGAATATACATCCCCCATCCAACAAGTGTGGAAGGATTCCATGATGGAAGATTATCAATCCATCATGAAGAATGATGTGTGGGAAGTGGTTTCGAGACCAAAAGGAGAGTCAATGGTGAATTCCAAGTGGATCTACAAGATCAATCATGCATTAAATGCTAGCATAGAGAAGTACAAAGCAAGATTTATGGCTATAGGGTTCCCCCGGAAAGAGGGAGAAGACTATGACGAGACATTTTCTCCAACAACAAGGTACACTTCCATTGGATCTATTATTTCTATTGCTTTTGTTATGTGATATAAATTACATCAGATGGATGTCAAGACTTTTTTCTTGAATGGTGTAATAGAAGAAGAAGTGTATAGAAAGAAGCCACAAGTTTTTGTAATCCATGGGAAGGAGTCCCATGTTTTCAAATTGAAGAAAACTTTGTACAGGCTTAATTAGGCACCGAGAGCATGGTATGCCAGAATAGACATTGATTTGATGATCTTGGGGTTTAACAAGAGTGATGTAGATCCTAACCTTTACTACAAGGTTGAATATGGTTTCCCATTGATTTTGGTCCTATTAGCATCAAAAACCACTCCTCGATTGCAGCAGGAGTAAACCTGATACCCATGAATTTATGTCACGATTTGTTTATAAAAAGGGTGATCGACTGGAAGTAAACTCAGTACAATATCGTTTTAACTCAGAATCCTGGACTAAGGCTATGCATGAACATGTGAGGTCTTAATTTAACTTCAGAAAGTAAGTTGTAATAAGCGTGAGTAGGAGGAAGACTTTTGTGAGAAAGTGCAAAGGTCTGTTGTGAGCACCAAGCTTCCAACAACCCAAAGAGGAAGAATTTAAACACAAGAACTTCTTGTATTCAAATCACAAGAACATTAAAATAAATCATAACAACGTTACCATAAAACATTTATATAACACTGTCACAATGCTTCATGTGAGTCAGTCAATCATGAAATCTTCAGCATTAGATGGAAACCAAATGGAATAAGAAGTTGTCTGTCATTAAACAAGAAGTTTCACATACATATACATAACCAAGGAAAATGACTGCTTCATCAAAACTTTACAACAGGGACCTTAGCTCTACCAACGATAACCATAAAAATGGAAAAAATGCCTACATATACTTAGACTGGCTTAGATTGTTTGGGACATGATCATGTCATGAGATTAATTCTTGATATTGAGGAGCTTCTCTGTCAGGCTGCGCATGCAGACGTTGGGCAGACTGCCCATGTAGTCTTCTAATGGACACGATCTTTGTTAGAAAGGATTGACAGTCACCTATGTGCTTGTATTTTACCGGCCTTCTATTTATGTAAGGAGACGACGTTCAACCACCGTCAACTACCTCAATAACTTCTTTCTTGGGATCAGGAAAGGCTCGGTCAACTCTGTACCTGAAATATCGTGGTGGCTTCTCATTGGCTTCTGCTGCATTAGACTACTACAAGGGGACCCAGACAACGGACGTGGACAAGGATTTGGTGGGGACGAGGATAACATGGGGTACACAATGCAAAGTGGTGAATGAGGCGATGGCCAGGCAACAATGATTTAACATGATTGGTGTGGAGATAATATAGGGAGAGGCCATGTGGACGGATGTGGAAAAGTAAAGGTAGCTAGACAAGAATGAGTAGTAGAACATGTGGGCTCTGAGGTGTGAGCCAGGCAGAGGAGAGACGAGAGTGACTAAGGGGGAGGAGCACGTCGCTAGGATGGAGTGACTTGGAGGAGGAAGAACAGGTGTCGGAAGATAAGAGGGATGAAGAGGGAGGATATGACGCGGGGGAAAGATGTGGGGAAGAACACCTGGAAGGAGGTGACAAGTGGGACCCACAAGGGGGGGTATGGACTAGGGTTAGTGGAGGGTAGGTGTGCTGCTGTGGAAGGTGAGAAGGGAGCGAGATATGTGACAAGGAGAGGAAATAGGCAAAGTGGAGGACACATGTCGACGAGAGGTGAAAGTGGTAAATGGAAAGGGAAGTGGTAAGAGTTTTAAAGGGGCCCACACAAAACCACTTCATTCCGAACCCCCCCCCCCCCTTATTAAAGGCAGAATGGCAAGGGGGGTCCAGAATCAATCCTATGTCGCAGATCCAAGCGCCTCAATCCCAACCATTCATACTTGAAAACACATTCCAGACCACCCCCATTAAAGGTAGAATGATGAGGGGGGTCTGGAATTGGATCTTGTCCGTAGATTTGAGTGCACAGATCCTGGCCGCCTAGATCTGCGCACGTCTTAGCACAATGCACCCATGTGTTGTCTATGGATTGGATGGATGAGATGACTCTGAAGGAAAAAAGGGTGTTAGCTCCAGCTCTAGCTCACTTGATGTGACTTGGCACTAGGACCACGGGCCCAACCCCCTGGGACCTTAACCTTTTGTGCTTCAAGGTTTCCTAATGCAATGGAGGAGAGACCCCTTGTCTCTTGAAATCCAAACTACCAAAACTATAATGGTTTTTAATCGTGTGCCACATTTCCCTTGGATGGACGACTCATATTACTTTGACGCTTTCACTTTGACTATCTCGAAAGGCCCTTGTCCCCCCTCTTTAGGCCCCTCTTTTCCACAGAACCCTGGGCTATGATCGTGGTCTAGGCTCACAGGGCATCGCATTTCATGTTGCAGGGTTTTGAAACCCAAGGGAAAACTGTGTCCTCCCAACTTGCGATCCTTGAAATGATGACTAGGTGCCACCTGTCCCCGCAGGATTGGATGACCCAGATCATTCTCGTGACTTTGACCATAAGGGATGAGACCATGTGCTAATCCTTGTGCAACTGTGTGGCTCTGACTTACCCGATGATCGTCAATCTACTTCTGATGAAAAATCCTCGCCGTTGAAAACCAAAATGCTCACATGCAAGCATTTTAAGCCCGAAACAATACTTTATGAGATTTTCACTTGGGCCCTTATGGCTACGGCCTTTGAATAAAATGTATTTGATGGGTTTTTAAGCCCCATTTCATCACATTTCACAATAAGGGATTGAATTCGGAGAAAAAATCCCCCTTTACAATAATTGGTGCTAACATTAGGCTCCATGGGGGATAGAGTCCTCCCTGTGAGGCTCTAAGAAATATTTGCAACTTCAGTGCCTTGTTGTTGGGATATGGAATCCCTTATTGAAACCAAAAATAAATAGAAAAAAAACATTTACAAAATTAGAGGAGCCGTCTCAGGCTCAAAAAAAACATTTCTTCAGGAAATGCCCATTCACAGGGCCATTAAAAACTTCCTCACCCTCCAAATCCTACAACCTGAAAGTATTATTCAAAAACACTTCAGAGATTTTGAAGGGCCCAATCCAGAGGGATTCAAACTTGTTGTGTTTTTCTGTCCTACCTAGGTGCATCCCACTTAAACACCAGATCTCCTAGCTCAAATTCCTCTTTTCTGACCTTCTTATCAAAGGCCTTCTTGATCTTCTACTGATTACTATAAGCTCTATCCATTACCTGCTCTCTGGTCTATTGAACTTCCACCAGTTGATGAATTCTTCTGACCATATGGCCTGGCTCTCCTTCATAATATTGAAAGGATTTCACTACAGGTAGATCCAGCTGAGAGGGAAATACAACTTCTATCCCATAAACAAGTTGAAAAGGGGAGGTGCCTAGGGACTTCTTTGTTGTCACTTGATCAACCCACAGAGATAATTTGAGTTTTGAGTCCCAGGCCTTCTTAATGTCTTCCAACAATATTTTAATAAGATTAATCAAAATTTTGTTAGAGGACTCTGCCAGTCCATTTCCTTGAGGATAACAGGGAGTGGAATGAATCAGTGAAATCTCAAACTGCTCACAGAACCTAACTAGAGGCTCAGACTTGAAAGACGCATCATTATCAGTGACAATTCTGTTGGGACAACCAAACCTTGCTATGATGTCCTCCAGGAAGTTGATGATAACTTTGTGTGAAACACTCCTAGTGGGGATAGCTTCTATCCACTTGGTAAAATAGTCCGTTGCAGTCAGGATCTATCTGTGTTGGCTTCTTGAGGGAGGATGAATTTCTCCAATGAAGTCCAACCCCCATTGTTGAAAGAGTATTGAAGCTAATACATGCTTTAGTGGAAGAGAAAAGTTGTTTCTTTCTTGAGAACCTTTGGCATTTGATGCAGGCTCTTACCTCTCTGCAGACATCAGTGAATAAGGTGGGTCAGTAGTACCCAACCCTAATAATTTTGTGTGCTGTGGTCTTCCAAAAATGGTGTCCCCCATAAAGGCTGCTATGGAAATCAAACATAACTCTTTGGGCCTCCTGTGGGTTCAGACATCTCAGAAGCACTCCCAAAGGGTCTTTCCAATATAAAACCTAGTCAATAAGGCAATACCTGACTGCCTTGAGCTTTAAATCTCTCGCCTTTCTTTTCCCCATTCCATCAGGGGGTCTTAACTCCTGCAGGAAATATATAACATCTTTATACCACGTGCATTTTGACAATGGAGGGTTGCCTTCAGACAACTCAACCCGTTGAATTTATGAGAAAGTGTTGATGAAGGTAAACCCCAATGCTTTACAATTAGATTCAACCAACATCTTGGCTAAACCTTTCCCTCTAACCATCTTGGTGGGATTTATTTCCAGGTCAAACTCAAGGATCTTGGCAATCCACTTTCTTCTTTTCCCATCTATGTCAGGCTGAATGAGAATGTCCTTCACAGAAGCTGAAGGAACATATGCAATGATTTTTTAATGTAAAACATAGACTCTGAATGCTTTAAGGGCCTTGACCAAGTCATAGGCTTGCTTCTCCATGATTTCATATTTGACCTTTGCATCTCTTAATGCCCTGCTAAAAAATGAAATGGGCTGCTCTATCCCTTCAACATTCTTCTGTAATAAAACAGTTGCTACTGTATCAAACGAAGCAAAGGAGAAAATCAGAAAGTCCTTGGAATAATCAGGACTGATCAACACAGGTGCCTCAATCAATTCTTTTTTGATTTGGTTAAAAGATTCTTTGGGCTCGGTAGTCCATTTTACTTTATTTCCCTTCCTGAGCATGGTGGTGATATGCTTTACTAATTCGAAAAACTTTGAAATGAGCCTTCTCAGAAGATTAATTTTGACTAGGAAAGAATGGACCTCTTTCCTGGACCTGAGAAGTGACAGGGTCTGAATTTCCTCTACCTTGTTGGGATCAACTATCACTCCCTCTGCTGATACTATATGGCCTAACAACTTCCCCTCCTTCATAGCAAACAAATATTTCTTAGGGTTTAAGTAAAGGCCAAACCTCCTTTATTTCAAGAAAACCTTCCTCAAGTGACAACAATGCTCTTTATCGGATCTGGAGAAGACAATGATGTCATCCAGATAGACCACCACAAACTGATCTTTCTCCCCAATGAAGGCTATGTCCATGGCTCGTTGAAATGTTTCTCCTGAATTCATTAATCCAAAAGTCATTTTGGCATACATGAATGTGCCCCAAGGAGTGGTGAAGGATGTTTTTTCTCTATCCTCAGGAAGGACTGATATCTGATTGTAGACAGAAAATCCATCAATCATGGATATCCTGGATGCACCAGTTACCCTCTGCAATATGTGTTCCATCTTAGGTAGGGGGTAATTTTCCTTTCTTGAGCTTTTGTTCAAGTTCCTGAAATCAACACAAAGCCTGATTTATCCACTCTTCTTTCTTACTGACACCAGATTAGCCACCCACTCAGAATATCTCAATGGGACTATGATTTGAGCATCCAACAACTTATTTACTTCTTTCTCCATGACAGGTAGCAACATTGGATTAATTTGTCTTAGCTTCTACCTGAATGGCTTAGCCTCTTCTTTCAGTGGGATCTTATGCTCAATGGCATTAGCGTCATATGTCTTGAGGTCTTCATAGGTCCAGGCGAACACATCTGCAAATTCTTTTAATAACCCATCATACTCGGCTCTCTTCTCCCTTGATAGGCTTCTTGAAAACTTGACGAACTTAGGATCCTCCTCTGTGCCAATATTTCATTCAGTTACATCACATCCCCATTTGAATCCTTACCCTTTACTGCCACATCATTCCCATCGAACAATCTTTCTAAAGGAACTAGTCCCTTTGGAATGTGATTGCTAGACAAATGAACAATATGGTGATTAGCAATTTTATTTAAAAATACCCCAGGGTGAGGGTCACCTTTGGGATTAGGATCCTGATCAATGTGCAATGTAGAGAATTCATAAACAGACTCAAGAAATCTTCTGATTTCAAGATCATCCTCGAACACCTTCCAATGCTTGATATTGTCTGGTACCAATGGCCTATATCTTATCTCAACATCATATTTGATCTTAGGTGGTAGAGAGATCCCAAACTGGCTAGCTGAGACAACTAGGGAATCGACCAAAGTATTTTCTTCTCTTGGAATAAAAGAGATGTTGAAAGCCGAGAATAAATTATCAATTATGTCCCACATCTCATTTTTGTAATTTCTAAGCTGAGGATGTTTAGCTTGATAAGAATTTCTGACCTGCTGGATTATCAGCTCAACATCTCCTAACGCTGCTACCTCTTCAATTCCCATTTCTTTTGCATCCCTTAAACCTAAAACAAGATCTTCATATTCTGCCACATTATTGGTAGTTTCAAACTCTAGCTTGTATGACAGGGATATGATTTCCTGACAAGGTGACACAAAAACCACTCCAACACCAACACCTTCACTAGAAGAGGATCCATCGAAGAACATATTCCACACAGAGGTAGTTGGAGGAGATATTTCATGATAAAAATGGGATTCTTCCTGATTTCAAAAGGGGTTTTAGGAGTATTAGTGAGATGCAAAAAACTAGACCACAAATCTGTGTCAAGTGCAAAGATAGGATGATTAGTGGGGTCTGCTTTGTCACTGACAATGTAGGCCAACTGAGCTTCTCTGTATAATCTTCTGTGTTCTCCTCCAAAGACTGGAATAGTGGCATATGTGAGGTCCATCTGTAATTTTCCTCCAAGATTTTTAATCCAAGATCTTGACAACAACATGCCAAAATTGGGGGGAACATCAGCTACTGCAATGTCCATGACCACACTCCTTGAATCAAAAGAGAACAAATCATGATAGGCCTTTGTTACTTCCAGTCCCAATTCTTCCATGACTGTTTTGGGCATGAGGTTATGGGAAGCCCCTGAATCCATCAGGCAGTTATGCAACACCTTATTATGTATGTTCAGGGATGTGTAGAAGGGAGGGGATGAATCATCCCTGTCTTCTACCATGGGACCTAGGATGACTGCTGACTTTTAATATTGGAGATTTACTGAGTCTATGGTAAGTTGAGGTGGCTCAGACTACAATAGTTTGGAGAGGGACTTTTGAAATATTTATTTTTAACTAGTTCTGAGAGGGCTACAAGAATTCTAATTTTTTGAATTTCATGCTCAAAAATAAAGGAGGAAGGAGTCTTAGGAAATTCCCTTACCTCAGGGATAGGGTATTTAGCTGTTGGCGAAATATTCTAAGTTTTCTTTTCCTTGGTAGTGAGTGTTGTAGGCTTAACATGCCTTTCTGCTATGAGAGGTTGATCAAGGATGTCAGACTTCCCTTCGTTCTTCTTTGACTTGAGGTTGTATTTGTTAGGTGTAGTGTTGGCTTTGGTATTCTCCCCCTTACTCAGTTCCTTGATTTGACTGTTCATGAGGGATTCTTCATATGCAAATTGAGTCAGATGGGGGAAAGGGGAGGTGTCTTCAATACAGTGAATTTCAGGACCAAGCTCATCTATCTCCTCTCCTTCCTCATCAACAACAAGGTTATTTTGGAGAGGGGTTTGGATCCTCTGATCATCTCTACCTCTATTCATCTGTTCCCTTGGCATAATCTGTGGAACATTTTTATTTGGCATCCTAAAGTTGCCTCTGTTATTAGTATTTTGGGGATCTCTATATATGGGCTTCCCTTCTAACTCCCACCTTTCCTGTTGGTTGTGGAGCCTGATTATCTTCCTGATTTATAGGTCTTTTACTTTCAGCCGTGTTTATACCCCATGAAGTATTTACACCCCAGAAGTATGTACACTCTTCCATGCAGGGGAGTGCAGAGGGGGGGTACCCCCTCTACAGGGTCCGGGGGGCCTATCCCCCCAGCTGGAGGGTCTGGGGGCAAGTGGGCCCCCAACGGGGGTTTGGGGGCGAAGCCCCCGAAGCAAAATTTTCCTTATAAAAGTATATTGTAATTTCATTGTAAATCTAGACCGTTCATTATAAGGTCACAGATCTAACGGTAGATATTATGTTAGGGTTTTTTGACCTAAAAGGAAACCCTCTTTTATGAGGGAAATGTATTGTGGCTATGGTTGATGGTGAATATTGTATTCTGAGAGAGGAGACTGTGAGAGAATGAAGAGGAAGTTACAACAGGTTTTGTTGTACGTTGTATCCCTTCATTTGCTGGATAATAATAAAGGAAGGACCTGGCAATTTCTCTGGTGGACGTAGCCCACATTGGGTGAACCACGTAAATCTGTGTCTCTCTTGTATTGTGTGTCTTCTATGTTTTGTTTCTGCATTTGTTTTATTTTATTGCTCCGCAGTCCTGTTTTTCTAACAACTGGTATCAGAGCACAAGGTAACTCGCAGGAAAAGAGGGTTCTTGGTTCGAGTGGGAGCAATGTCGGAAGATGGAAAGTTTAGGGTCGAGAAATTTAATGGCCAAAACTATCAGTTATGGAAGATGCAGATGGAAGACTATTTATATCAGAAGGATCT
>ML796724.1:508296-547841 GCA_009831015.1 Picea engelmannii | reverse complement strand
ATATATATATATATATATATATATATATATATATATATATATATATATATATATATATATATATATATATATATATATATATATATATTATTATTATTATTATTATTTTAACTCATTATGTTACATGAACATCTCCCCCATACTGCGTTGTAGAGAGCCTCTCAACGCAATAAAATATACATTAAGCTTTTTTAGATGAGGGAAACTAACTCTAAAAATCATGCCTTTCCTCATATTGGATGTTTATTTCTTATAATACATGAACTCATGTTATGAGTCCCTATTGAAGGTGGGCATTATAGCGATGAGTTCATCATCGACTTATTATTAGTTTTTCACTTGACTATATATTTGTTTGCATTTTCTAATGTTTGAGATAGGAAACACAATTTTTTTTAATATAATAACAAAAAAAACCTATTTTTTCAATTCTCATTAGACAATAAGTTTGAAGTCTTATTGCAGGATTCACTTCTCCCAATGTTTTTTTTTTTCATTCCCTAAATTATCCGTAAAAAACAATTATGATTACTCTTACAAATAATAAATGTATTTTTTTCATTCCCTAGCTTATCCCTAACAAAAAATTATCATGGATTTGGCTCTAGACGCTTTCCCTCTTTCACATCTACCTTCAGCTAGACGACATTTGGCATTGGACCACCTTCCTACTGTCTAATCATATTTTTATATCCATTGCAGTGTTGTTTAATGCAAAACACCTTTGGGGAGAAAAATAAGGCTAAACTTTACTATCTTTTTTTTAAAGTTGTTGCCTATGTATATGGAATCTGTCGAAGATGAATGACGAATTTCCATACCATAATACAATGGAAAAAGGCTATACTAGCTGCTCACCCTTTGGATGCTCTCATAAATCCATACTCCAAAGCACCTTCAACCGGTGGTGCATATTGATCACTCATTTTGAGGGAGGGGCTAGTTCTTTTCTAATTACTTGGAATCTTTGTATAACAAGATCGACACTAGCTAATTACTTGGAAAAAATTAGCTTGCATCACATTTTCATTTTGCATAAAGTAAATTAGACTTTATTTTCTGAAACCAAAAGAAAAAGACTACAATTTTTGTATTTAACCATAATATTTGGCATTCCAAGATAAGATAATACCTTTCTTCTTTAAGACATGCTTGTTGGTTTCCTTAAACGATGTTTGCTTCCTCTAGTAGCTCAAGTAAGCATTAACTCGTGGTATTTTGTCCATGATCTCTTCTTTCCCTAGTTTATCTTGTATTGGTAGATTATTCAGTGAATTCAATGGGAGCAAGGAAAACAGTCAGTTAATACCTCATCACGAAATCATCCCATGAGAGTTGAGTTGCTTGAATAGATCCTTGTACCAAAATCATCCAACTGCTTTATAGTCTCACTATCGGTGTAGTAACTAGAAGCAAGAACAAGGAGAGACCAGGATCTAGAACTAACCCAGGGAAACCTTTCAAAAAATATGATATGCAGTTGCCACATATAGCTAGGGTGTCGACATCTTACAATTATGATAGGTCGCGTAGTAATTGGTACACCATGTGTCTACCTCTAAACATTGAATTATGTTGTTTTCTTAATATCCACATTGCAAGCTTAATATCCACCTAGCCCCATGGGATAACACAGATGGTAAGATGTGCGCACAGTCTCTTGGTTCAGGGAGAGGTCACGGGTTCGAGCCTTGTGTCCCTGGGGTCGCGGTTTAGCATCCCATACCATCCACGAAGTGGGGAAGTATGGGTGATTTTCCTGCTCGAAATTTTATGAAGAAAAAAAAAACTTAATATCCACCTTCTTCAACGAAAAGGTTAAAGCATATATCCACCAGACATGTCTTCAAATTCAAATTAAACATCCCCCGAAATGGATGGAAAAGAAGTTTCATTTATTTTTTTAATTATTTAGATACCTGTGATCATATTTTTATAATGTAATTTCAGACTATTTCCAATACCACGAGTTACTTACAACCCTTTTTAAGAAGTTACATGCATTGAGAGTCAAACCGTGTTTCCCCATTCTTTGGTTGCGTTGCATTACATTACATCTAGTAGTAGCACTTACCTAGTTTGTCATGTTATATGCATAATGCCAAGTAATTTATCTTAATGTAATTTATTACATGATGAGTTTCAATTTTCACAGATATATATATTGATATCTATTTTTCTAACTGAATATAGAGTAAGTTCGTTTTCCATCTTATATATGATGAAATTGAATTATTTAATATATAGGCATGAACTAATATTTAATATATTAAATCCTATCTATTCAAACTAATTTATATTTTATATTATATTTTAAGATATATATATTGATATCTATTTTTCTAACTCAATATAGAGTAAGTTCATTTTCCATCTTATATATATATGATGAAATTGAATTATTTAATATACAGGCATGAACTAATATTTAATATTTAATATAATAATAATAATAATAATCTATTTTTAAGGTCACGGCCAAGCCAAACACCAAATTGGTGTATGAGACCCCCTCCCCCAGTGATTTTACTGGTAAAGTCTACATAGGTATACATACCCTACCCCCTCTGGAATATTAAATCCTATCTATTCAAAGTAATTTATATTATATATTATATTTTAAAAGAAGACACAATCAAAATTTTTATTTATCTCTAAATTATTAGAGACTTGAAGCAAAGTTCATTGTCTATCTAAAAAAAAACTCTAATTAATGTCTTGTAAACACAAACCATCCCATTTAATTGTATTGGGAAATCATTAAACTCTCTTTTAAAGTAGTTGATTGCATTCACTGACCATCGTGTAGATTCCAATATTCAAAGGCATGCTCTACTATGGTCAAACATCTGTAAATATTATGTTCAAACTCATCAAACGACAAGGACATAGCCAATGCATTGACACTTGTTTGTATATAGAAACCTTTTACTTCAACCATTTAACCAAAACTTTATAAAATCGAGAATATTGTTTTTTCTTCATCATTACTTTAATGGTGTCTGATTTATTTTTTATGAATGAATATTTGAATTTAGTTGTTTATATAACGATTTTATTTCAGCTATTAATTATTAAACACAAAATGATAAATATTAATATAAATTTATTTTAAATTTAGTTTTATTAGATATCGAGATATTAAAAAGAAATTAAGATGAAAACTTCTTCATACTTAAGATTTTTGAATGGTTACCATGAGCCTAACTCTGATCATAACCTTTAACCCTAACTCTAAATGTTGGCATGCACAAAAGCTCCATGGAATAAAACTAGGGTAACCAAAGGCACTTATTTTTTGACAAAAATAAAGTCAAACTTTTCTTAAAGCACTTAAATAGTGAATTAAATCTCCTAATAATTTTACAACAACCCTATCTACTTCTATTAACAAATTCTTTATCGAAGTGTTGTATAAAAATAAAAATAGGAAGACCAACCCTTGGTATGACAACAAGTGTAAAATTTCTAGAAAAGCCATTAGGGATGCCTCTAATGAGTCCTTAATATATGATAAGATAAAAAGATATAAAGCAACAATTAAAAGAAAAAGAAAAAAGACATTACATGAATAAAAAGCAAGATAATCTTCTACACCTATCAAAGATATATCCTAAGAGATTTTGGAGGCAAATTTTGGCTCGTAAAGCGAAAGAAAATAATATGATGCCTCTAAATGACTAGAGCTCCTACCTCAAAAATATTTTTGAATCCCATATTGTTGTGGACAACATTCCAAACATTTATAACATGAAGTGTTTTCTATAGAAGACATAAAATCTGGGTTTAAACGACTTGCAAAAGAGAAAGTTAACGACATCGAAGGCTACCAAGCTTAAATCTTAAAAATTGGAGGGCCTATCCTCATCCCTCACATACACAAGATCTTCAATTTAGTAGTCAATAAAGGGTTCCCTAAACCCTTGACTTAGAGCCTCATTGTTCCTATATTTAAAATCGAGGATGAAATTAATCCCTTTGATTATGGGACCATTATGATTAGCCTCATCTTAACCAAGATATACGAAATTAGTATGTGTTATCACATAAAATTGTCAAACCTTAAAAGTTTGTGGTTTCTACCTAAGTCTGTATTTTTTCCTGTCTATCTTCCTTTACAAACCCGATTGTAAGTTTTTCTTCTCAGCTTGTAGTTTTCCTTCTATCTTTCGTCGTCCCTCTGATCGACCTGTTTTCCTTGTCATCCTGTCTAAGAAGTATCATCCTTCAGCCTTCCTATTCTCTCTTAGGCCGATCATTCTCCACTTCATCTTTGTCTTTGATGCTTTGTTTTCCCGAGCCCTCAGCCAATCATTCAAGTAAACCACACAAGCCATATTCATGAAAACCAGGAACAACACTTGAAACAATCTAATATCAACTCAAATCAAGCGAGAGGGAAAGATCAAATTTCGGCGACGGAGATCCATTAGGTAGATCAGATCGACGACCATCAGGTGATTAGGATCATACAGTTGCACCAAGTTTAGCATCAAACAGAGGTCCAAAATTGCAATGTCGATCCTAGTCATTGGTACGGGAAAGGATGCATGGTGCAAGATTGGAATTTCGTGGTTTCACGAGATGGAGCGGTCAAGGAGCAAAGTCATTAGAACTCGCGAAATGAGAAATCACAAAAATATCACAACCATTGATCAAAGGAGGGATCTAGAGTGTTAGATCAACTTTTCACAATTTCGCGAGTCGGGAAATTCATAGGATAGAGTCTCGAAGACTCGTGACACACGAAGTCTCGAAATGATCTTGGTTGTCCATTCCAGAAAGACACGCAACACAATATCAACATGGAGAAGGTCATTTCGAGGAGCTGAAGTGAGTATTCCCTACGACCCAAGGTCTCGAAATGTCAATGTTCATCAAGGTCGTCCGATGCAAAGGGATACATCGATCCAATCTGGCCATTGATCTTGATGGGCCATTTCACGATTTCGAGCATCAGACTATTGGAAATCAAGGGGAGTAGAAACTCTAGAAATGCAAAATCCTGATATTTCATGTGGTTAAGTGCGAGGTCACGACCAGCAGTTGCGTGGGACAAGGGAATGGAGCCACACAAAAGATCAGAGTGTCTGAGATGGTCACAAAGAAGGATCCTCGTGGCCTTGAGATGCCTGAGTTGACTCAAAGGAGTTGTGAGCTCACCTAGAGAATTCATGGGTGTCAGGCTTCATCCCGATCCCAATAAAAACAGTTAATGAAAATGGGGAAGGTGGTTGAAACCTCGTTTCACCAAATAAATGGAAATAATGGAAAATCTGGTCATCAAGGGTAGACTTTTAGCCAAAAGTTCCCCTGTCATGGATTTTCTTGTGGAGCCCATACCGATATGATCTTGCATCTGACATAAGAATGCAAGTGCATGCTAACATAAGAGTGTTTAGACGCAAAGCTTTGAATGTATTAGCCAGGTCACACTTCTGGTGGTGGCAATTGCTCTGAGTATAAATACTCAGTTTTGATATTTTGTTAGGGTCGATGGTTGAGTTACGCTCCCGATTGTAAAGTTTTTAATGAAGACTCTCGTTTTTTGGTTATGTATTTGTATTTGAGACTTCTTGTTTAATGTAAGTTAGTTTCTTTCTGTCTCTCTGTAACAACTGTGTTAAAACACTCAGGCATGGATGATCCAGTCGGGTTGTTGTTATTGAATTGTGATGTATGTTTGATTTCAATTCAATGATAATTTCATTTAGTTCCTTGAAAATCTAAGCCAAGAGGATCTTGTCTTCTGAGTTTTTCCTCCTTAGGCTGCTGGAAGATCGGATGTCCATAGAAAACCTCTACATGTTCCCCTCAAGTTATTCAGCCTACTCACCCTTACTATAACTTACTAACTGAATTTAGATCAATACCTCATTTTCCTATGCATATCAGCCTAGGTTTCTAAGTTGAAGTGATATTATCCCAAGTCTGTGTCCATTATACCCCCTTAAAATATATTAATTATGACATAAAACTGATGGGTACTAGGCTTACCTTTGCCGCAATCCAGAGGTGACTTCTAGTGCTAACATTTATGGCGTTGCTGTCGAGGAGGAATTGAAGATTTTTCCTGGGATAGAATGACAACGAGCTTTTGATTCTGAAGGTGCATCAGATATCAGAACCATTGAAGATTGCAACCCGCACTTGGCGACTCCATTGAGGAAACGCCACTGTTTCAGTTGTGGCTTCTAGAGGTAGACACACAAGGTCTACTCCACAACTGCCCCTAGAAACATCTAAAGCATACCCAAAGAAAGGTACTTTAGTTGCTGAGCCAGGTAATTCTGATGATTTTCACCATCCTCCTATAGTAACTCCAATATTTGTTTCTCATTTTCCTATTACACCATATGTTGGATCTTCTAGAAGTTTAAATTTTGGGAGTTTTCCTGTTGATTTCCCATCTCCCAGTTTCACTACTACTCCTCCTATTAAAGTTGTTGCTTTAACAGAGAGAGAAACTTTTGTTCCCTTGAGCCCTGAGGCCTTTTCTCTAGACCCTCAGTTGTTTCCCTTTGTTCTTACAAGAACACCTCCAATGTCCCCTATCCGAACTCCATCACCTCCTAGTTCCCTTCCCATTCACACTCCAATGGCAGGAGATAATCCCCCAAAAAATAGAATGGAGGCTATAGTAGCTGCCAGATACACGCCTCTCGTTTTTCCTCAACTTATTAATGCCCACCCAGTTGGTGGCTACCTTAAGAAACTACCTAAGTTTACGGTGGACAAAGATATTACTCTAGAGGAGCACTTTGCAAATTTCTATAGTTATGTTGATAACTATGTCATAGTAGACGAAGATGTATGGATGAGGATTTTTGTCCACAATCTTGATGGAGAAGCCAGAAAGTGGTTCAAGGCCCTGGCTCCTGGATCCATTGCTAGGATTGAAGTTTTAGACGATGTATTCCTAAGACAATGGGGGGATAAAAAAGACTTCATGTATTATATCACAAAGTTCGGGTCCCTAAAGATAAAAGAGGGAGAGTCTGTCTCTGACTTCTCCAAAAGATTCAACGAAATGTACAATAAGATCCCTGTTGAGATAAAGTCTACAGAAGCCTCTGCCAAAATTACCTATGCTAGAGATTTTGACCTTGACTTCTTCCTCTTGTTAGGAGAGAGAAAAGCTACCTCCTTGGCTCATATGCAAGATGCAACCCTAGAAGTAGAGTATAATATATTGGTAGTTGATTGATTCAAGAATAAAAATGATAGAGATAGAGGAAGGGGAATATCTGAAGCCTCAACCTCCTATTCCTCTACCCCCTCCCCTCAAATGGATGAAGTAACCAAGTTACTAAAATCACTTTCAGCCAGAATGGAAAGGTTGGAATTAAAGGGGAAGCAAACATACATAAATCCTCAAAATGTTGATAGTAGAGGCAACTTCAGGAGGCTAAATAACAATGCTCTACATGTTATGCAAAGAGAACCTCGAAACAGAGATAGGGATGATCAAAAAATACAGACAGCTCTTCAAAACAACCTTGTTGCAGATGATGGTGGGGAGGAAGAAGACCTTGAGCCAGAAATCCACTATCTTGAAGATGCATCTCCTTCTCCTCACTTAACTCAATCAGCATACGAGGAGTCCCTCATGGATATACAATTAAACAAGCTGAGAAAGGGGGATAAGGCTAGTGACAACCCAAATAGATACAACCTTAGGTCTAAGAAGAAATATGGGAGGTCTAACATCCCTGATCATCCTTCCAGAGCAGAGAAGTCTGCCAAAGATGCAACAAGTAGCAACAAGGAGAAAAAAACACATAACCTCCCACTAGCAGCCAAAGGTCCTGTCCCAGAGGTAAAATAAATTCAGACGCCCCCCTCCTATTTTAACTTTGAGCATGAAATTCAGAAGATTAGGATGCCCCTTTTAGATCTAGTCAAGCATGAATATTTCTAGAGATCCCTATCTAAGTTGTTACTGTCCGGGCCCTTGGATCATCCCACAGACTCAATCAACTTGCAGGACGAAAATCCAACAATCATCTTAGTTCCCATGGTAGAATATAGAGACGATTCATCCTCTCCCTTCTACACTTCACTGAACATACATGACAAGGGACTGCATAATTGTCTGATGGATTCAGGAGCCTCTCATAATCTCATGCCCAAAACTGTCATGGAAGAACTAGGACTATAAATCACAAAATCATACCATGAGTTGTATTATTTTGATTCAAGGAGGGTGCAATGTCTTGGGGTCATCAAAGATCTAGTTGTGACCTTGTTTCAGCTGCCCATGAAAAGTATGGTCATGGATATCGTGGTGGCTGATGTTCCTCCCAAGTTTGGCATGCTCCTATTGAGATATTGGATCAAATGGCTTGGGGGAACCTTGCAGATGGACCTCACATATGCTACCATTCCAGTCTTTGGAGTGGAGCATAAAAGATTGTACATAGAAGCTCATTTGTCCTACATTATCAGCGATGAGGCAAACCCCACTAATCATCCTATTTTTTCCCTTGACACTGATTTGGGATCCGATTTATTGTATCTTACTAATTCCCCTGAACCTCCTCTTGAGATAAAAAATAAGTCCCTTACTCTCTGTGAAGACTCTCCTCTGATCACTTCTATTTGGAAAATTCTTTTTGACAGAGCCTCCTCTAAGGAGGTTGCTGGTGTTGGAGTGGTTTTTGTTTCCCCTGCTCATGAAACCATATCTCTGTCCTACAAGTTAGAATTTGAAGCTACCAATAATGTGGCAGAATATTAAGCTCTTTTTTTGGGCTTAAGGGCTACAAAAGACATGGGGATAAAGGAAATATATGTGTTTGGAGATGCAAAATTGATTGTTAATCAAATTTAAAATCTTTATCAAGCTAAGAGTCATAGGCTCGTAACCTATAGAAACGAAGTGTGGGACCTGATTGATATTTTTTTCTTGGCCTTCAACATTTCATTCATTCTGAGAGAGGAAAATACAGTGGTTGATTCTTTGGCTATCTCAGCAAGCAATTTTAGAGTTTCTCTGCCACCCAAGCTTAAGTATGATGTAGAAGTGAAATATAGACCCTCCATACCTGAAAATGTCAAGCATTGGAAAGTGTTTGAGTATGATCTTGAAATCAAAATATTCTTGGAGACTGTTGATGATTTTTCAGCATTACACATCGATCAAGATCCTGATTCTGAAATGGATCCTCGTGATGATATTTTTCTAAACAAAATTGCTAATCATCATATTGTGCAATTACTAAGTAATCACATTCCAAAGGGACTAGTTCCTTTGGAAATGATTTTTGACAATAATTATGTGGCAACAAAAGCTAAGAGGCCCATTGATGATGCTGAGGTAGCTGAGTGTAATATTAGCACAGAAGAGGATCCAAAGTTCATTAAGTTGTCAAGCATCTTGTCAAAGGAGAAAAGGGTCGAGTATACTGAGTTATTAAAGGAATTTTCTGATGTGTTTTCCTGGACCTATGAAGACCTCAAAACATATGACACAAGCATTATTGAGCACAAGATCCCACTGAAGGAAGATGCCAAACCATTTATGAAGAAATTAAGACAAATAAATCCTATGATGTTTCCTATCATGGAGAAGGAGGTGAGGAAGTTGTTGGATGCCCAGATCATCGTGCCTTTGAGGTATTCTGAGTGGGTAGGGAAATTGGTCCCAGTGAGGAAGAAAAATGGAGAAATCAGACTGTGTGTTGATTTCAGGAATCTGAACAGAAGATCTAAGAAGGAAAATTACCCTTTGCCAAATATGGAACACATGTTGCAGAGGATGACAGGTGCATCCAGGATATCCATGATTGATGACTTTTCTGGCTACAATCAGGTTTTTTTCATGCCCGAAGATAGAGAGAAAACAACCTTCACCACCTCCTGGGGCACATTCATGTATGCCAAAATGCCCTTTGGATTGATGAACGCGGGTGCAACCTTCCAATGAGCCATGGACATCGCCTTCATTGGAGAAAGAGACAAATTTGTGGCCATCTATCTAGATGACATAACAATCTTCTCCAAATCTGATAAGGAACATGCTCAACATTTGAGAAGGGTCTTCTCAAAATGAAAAAGGTTTGGACTCTCCCTAAATCCCAAGAAGTGTTTATTTGCCATGCAAGAAGGAAAATTATTGGGACACATTGTATCGGCTAAGGGGGTTAGAATTGATCCAAGCAAAGTAGAAGCTATTCAATCCTTATCGCTTCCTAGATCTAAGAGAGAGGTTCAGTCCTTCCTGGGAAAAATCAATTTTTTGAGAAGGTTTGTTTCAAATTTTGATGAATTGGTGAAGCATATCACATCCATGCTCAGGAAGGGGAACGAAGTAAAATGGACTTCCAAATCCAGAGAATCCTTCAACCAAATAAAAAAGGCACCGACTGAAGCACCTATGCTTATTAGTCCTCATTATTACAAGGATTTTTTTATTTTCTCTTTTTCTTCACTTGACATAGTGGCAGTTGTTTTACCACAAAAGAATGATGCAGGGATGGAACAACCTATTGACTTTTTTAGCAGAGCACTAAAAGATACAGAGATCAGATACAACATCATGGAGAAGCAGGCCTATTCCTTGGTGAAATCTCTCAAAGATTTTAGACTCTATGTGTTGCATTTGAAGATCATCACATATGATCCTTCGGCTTCCTTGAAGGACATTCTCATCCAGCCTGACATAGACAGGAGGAGGAGCAAGTGGATTGCCAAAATCCTCGAATTTGACCTGGAAATAAAACCCACCAAATTAGTTAAAGGCCAAGGTTTAGCCAAGCTGTTGGCTAAATCTAATTGTAAATCTTTGGGGGTTAACTTCATTGACACTTTCTCATAAAAACAGCAGGTTGAAGCGTCTGATAAAGGTCCTCAGGACAACCCTCCATTGGCAGAATGCACCTGGTATAAATATATTATATTTTTTCTGCAGGAGTTACGACCTCCAAATGGTATGGGAAAAATCAAGGCAAGAGATTTAAAGCTCAAAGCAATTAGATATTTCCTTATTGACCAGGTCTTGTATTGGAAAGACCCTCTAGGAGTGATTTTGAGATGTCTATACCCACAGGAGGCCCAAAATATTATATTTGATTTCCATGACATCCTATGTGGGGGACATCATTTCTGGAAAACCAAAGCCTACAAAATTCTCAGGGCTGGGTTCTACTGGCCTACTCTATTCACTAAGGTCTGTGCAAAAATCAGGGCTTTTGTCAAATGTCGAAAATTCTCTAGAAAGTAGCAGCTCAAGTCTCTTCCATTGAAGCCCATACTAGCTTCAGGACCCTTTCAGCAGTGGGGCCTAGACTTTATTGGGGAAATTCATCCTACTTCAAGTGGTCAAAACAGATGGATTTTAACTACAACAAGTTATTTCACCAAATGGATAGAAGCTATCCCCACAAGGAGTGCTTCTCACAAAGTGATCATTGGTTTTCTTGAAGATATTATAGCAAGGTTTGGTTGCCTAAACAAAATTGTTACTGATAATGCTACAACCTTCAGGGTCGAACCATTGATCAAGTTTTGTGAGAACATAGGAATCTCATTGATCCACTCTACCCCTTACTATCCGCAAGGAAATGGATTAATAGAGTCCTCTAACAAGAGCCGGATAAAAATCATCAAAATATTGTTAGATGACAACAAGAAAGCATGGGATTCAAAGTTCAAGTTTTCTTTGTGGGCTGATAGGGTGATGACAAAGATGTCCCTGGGTGTCTCCCCTTTCCAACTTGTATATGGGACTGAATCAGTTTTTCCTTCTCAGCTTGCCCTTCCTGTAGCAAAATTCTTCCAAGACTATCAAGGAGAGCCTGATGACATGATCAGGAGAATTCATCAGCTGGTAGAAGTACAACAGACTAGAGAGCAAGTGATGGGTAGAGTGCATGAATGTTAGCAGAAGATCAAGTAGGCCTTTGACAGGAAAGGAATTAAGGAGGATTTCCAACTGGGGGATCTATCACTTAAGTGGGATGTGCCCAGACAGGACAAGGGAAAGCATGGAAAATTTGAATCGCTTTGGGTCAACCCCTTCCAAATATCTAAGAAGTTACCAAATAACACTTACAGGTTGTAGGATTTGGAGGGAGACAAATTGTTTGGTGTCCCAGTAAATGGGCACTTCCTGATTTTGTTTTTTAAATCCGCGGTCGGCGTCCCACCATTATAAATATCATTCATGTTTTGTGTTTATTTTGTTATGTTTTTAATAGAAGACTCCATAAGCCAACACTAAGGAACTGAAGCCGTAGAAAGAGTTCTTAGAGCCTCACAGGGAGGACTCTATCCCCCATGGATCCTAATGTTATCACATAAAATTGTCAAACCTTAAAAGTTTGTGGTTTCTACCTAAGTCTATATTTTTGCCTGTCTATCTTCCTTTGCAGACCTGATTGTAAGTTTCTCTTCTAAGCTTGTAGTTTTTCTTCTGTCTATCGTCATCCATCTGATCGACCTGTTTTCCTTTTCATCCTATCTAAGAAGTATCATCTTTCATCCTTTCTGTTCTCTCTTATGTCGATCATTCCCCACTTCATCTCAGTCTCTGATCCCTTGTTTTCCTGAGCCCTCATCTATTCATTCAAGTAAAACAAATAGGTCGCATTCATGAAAACTAGGCGCAACACTTGAAATAGTCTAATATCAACTCAAATCAAGCAAGCAGGCAAGATCAAATTTCGGCGATGGAGATCCATTAGGTAGATCGGATCGACGAACATCGGGTGATAGGGATCATATAGTTGCACCAATTTTAGCATCAAATAGAGGTCTGAAACTGCAAGGTCGATCCTAGTTGTTGGTATGGGAAAGGACGTGTGCCACAAGATTGGCATTTCATGGTTTCACGAGATAGAGCAGTCAAGGAGAAAAGTCACCAGAACTTAGGAAATGAGAAATCGAGAAAATATCGCAGTCGTTGATCAAAGGAGGGATCTAGAGCATTAGATCATCTTTTCGTGATTTTGTGAGTCAAGAAAGTCAGAGGATAGAGTCTTGAAGAATCACTACACGTGAAGTCCCCAAATGATCTTGGTCATCCATTCTAGAAAGACATGCGACACAATATCAACATGGAGAAGGTCGTTTCGAGGAGTTGAAATGAGTATTGCCTACGAGCCAAGGTCCCAAAATGTCGATGTTCATCAGGGTCATCCAATGCAAAGGGATACCTCGATCCAATCTGGCTATTGATCCCGATGGGTCATTTCACAATTTTGAGCATCATAGTATTGGATATCAAGGGGAGTAGAAACTCTCAAAATGCGAAATCCTGAGATTTCATGTGGTTAAGTACAAGGTCACGGCCTGTGGTCGCGTGGGACAAGGGAATGGAACCACACAAAATATCATAGTGTCTGAGATGGTCACAAAGAAGGATCCGCGTGGCCTTGAGATGCCTGAGTTGACTCAAAGGAGTTGTGAGCTTACCTGGAGCATTCATGGGTGTTAGGCTTTGTCCTGATCCCAATAAAAGTAGTTAATGAAAATGGGGAAGGTGGTTGAAACCTTGTTTCACCACATAAATGGAAATGATGGAAAATCTGGTCATGACGGGTAGACTGTCAGCCAAAAGTTCCCCTGTCATGGATTTTCTTGTGGAGCCCATATTGATCTGATCTTGCATCTGACAAAAGAATGCAAGTGCAGGCTAATAGAAGAGTGTTCAGACGCAAAGATTTGAATGTATTAGCCATGTCATACTTCTAGCGGTGGTAATTGCTCTAAGTATAAATACTTGGTTTTGATATTTTGTTAGGGTCGATGGTTGAGCTACGCTCCTGATTGTAAAGTTTTTAATGAAGACTCTGGTTTTCTGGTTATGTATCTGTATTTGAGACTTCTTGTTTAATGTAAGTTTCTTTCCATCTCTCTGTAACAGTTGTGTTAAAACACTTGGGCATGGATGATCCAGTAGAGGGTAGTTATGTTTTTGTGATGTAGGTTTGATCATAGGGACATCGTGACCAGTTTTAATCAGTCCCTTATCGTTGTATTCTCCCTCCAACACTGAATGAATCAGGAATGGATGATCCAGTCAGGTTTTTGTTATTGAATTTTGATGTATGTTTGATTTCAGTTCAATGATAATTTCATTTAGTTCCCTGAAACTCTGAACCAAGAGGATCTTGTCTTCTGATTTTTTCATCCTTAGGTTGTTGGAAGACCGGATGTCCATAACAGACCTATACATGTTCCCCTCAAGTTATTCATCCTACTCACCCTTACTACAACTTACTGACTGAAGTTAGATCAAGACCTCATTTGCTTGTTCATATCAGCCTATTTTTCTGAGTTGAAGTGATATTATCCTGATTCTGTGTCCATTAGACCCCCTTAAAATCTATTAATTATGACATAAAACTGATGGGTACTAGGCTTACCTCTATCGCAATCCAGAGGTGACTTATAGTGATAACAATATCGAAAAGGAGGTCAACATATGGCTCAAAAGCCAGGAAAAAAGAGCTAAAGGCCAAGTTGACTTTAGACATTGTCATTGAATGGTGGACCATCATGTTATTCTCATGATCATTGCAGAGGAGTGTCGCAATAATAAAATAAATATCCTTTGTTGTTTCATCGATTTTAGAAAATATTTTGATACGATGCTTGAGACTAACCTTTGGAATAGGTTAGAAGAGTTAAAAGTTCCTTCTAAGTTGAGAGTTGTTGTAGTAAGTCTATATGAGAGTGTCATTGCCAAATTTAGGAACACTTAGGGTTGGTCGAAAGAAATTGACTGTAATATATTAGTAAAGCAAGGTTTTCCTTTGTCCCCTACCCTCTTTGGCATATACATTGATAAGTTAGAATATTGGTTGGAATATGTTGGTTGTACTGGACCGATTCTCGTTGACATAATCGTCATCCTTCTTCTTTATGTTGATGATATTGTTCTTATGGAAAACAATCCCTATGACCTCGATAAGCATCCAAGGATCCTCAAGGAATTCTACTTTAGTATGGGTATGACTGTGAACACTGACAAAATGAAGGTTATGATAATCAAATCTAAAAATATCACCTATGGCACTTTCATATATGAAAACAATAGCTTGGAGGATGTGCCTTCATAGAAATATCTTGGAATCGATATTCATCACAAGCTCAATTGGAACTATAGTGTCGATAAAAGGATAAATGGAGGGTGGAATACTTATTGTGGACTTTCAAAAAAGTGTAAATTAGTAGAATGTTTGTTGTGTGATAAGAAAAAATTCATCTTTGATATTATTATTGAATAGTACACAATTACAATGAGGGTCCTCACTCTTATACCCTAAGAGAGACCAAAACCCTAAAAGATGAAAAATCCTAATTTTTTAACCTAAAGTCACTAAGGTGACATTATTACACGGGTGAGACTTATATATATAATATCATTTGAAATATAGACCAAGGAGGTCCAAAAGATTGAGATGGCCTCCATAACAAATTTAATGAAAACTAACTTCCCACCTCTTGATATCCACCTACTACACCTTAAATTTATTATTTTTACCACTTTTGCAATTAATCACCTCTAATCATTGATCCCATAGTCATTATTATTAATGAAAAACACTAAATACTTAAAACCATTTTGAAAATCAACTTTATTGGAAGGAAAAAACTAAGAAAATTACCCAACCATATCATCATCCAACCCAAAGAAAGAAATAAAGGATTTTTTCATATTAACCCTCATACACCGTGATCCAGGTACAAAACCTATAAGTACATGGAAAGAAAAGTGGGAGAATCTAGAAATAAAGGAAATAAGTATGATTCAATTCTACTTGTCAAATTCAGTGTTGTTGGATGGATCTATAGAGGATAGTGCAAAGAAGTTGTGGAATAAGTTAAGGAATTTGTATTAGTCAAAGTTCTTAGTAAACAAGTTGTTTATTTGAAAGAAGTTGTATAATCTTAGGATGGATGATAGCGAATCCAACATGGAGTATCTAAATTCCTTTTGTAACACCCCATTTTTAATCCCTTGAGTTAATTTGTAATTAATTATGATAAGATATGGTTTATCTCAACATTGAGATGATATTTCTATGGTGTGGCTTGTAAACAATGTAAATGTGTAATATAGAAGCCAAACAATTGACTCATGGGTGGAGAACAAGTACTAGCCATGATACCACTAGAGGGAATAATGAGGGTGCCTAGAGGGAGTTCATCATGCTCAAGAACGCAAGCCTGCTTGTTGAATTATTTATTTTTGGAAATAACAAGTATTTCCCTTTTCTTGATTCCAAAGAAAATTAGTTAATGAGAAGGGTTGGTATTTGAACAACCAACCACCTGCAATAAAGAGATATGGAGAGAGGAGGTTGGATAGATGAAAATTGTTAGCCCAAGTACACAACTAGCACCTTTGACCCCACGAGTTCCTTCTGATAGAAGGAAGGGGAGAACAAATTGAGAACATTCTTAGGGGTAGAGAGGAGAAACACATGAGGTAAGGAGACATAGAGAAGAAAGGGTGGAGGCTGTTGAGAATAGGGAGAGAACCCATGTGTGGGAAGATAGGTATGAGTTTCAAAGAAATAACTGAGTGTATGACTGATCTAAGTGAACTAGTGTGAAACTTGAACCCAACCTGAGCTGAGAGGGAATTTGATAAACCTCGTGGAGGCCCTGGGCATGGTGTGTTTAAGGATTTTCAACCAATAGTTGTGTCAAGGAGAGTTTAATTCACCTTTCGAATTACTCTGAGAGCCTGAGAGTTTTTCCCTGGTGGTATCATGGCTTGGCACGAGAGTGGATAGACTAAAGAGACCTATTGCATCTGAGCCTATGGTTGATTGGAAAGGTGTTCACCTTCAGTCAGTTGGTTGGTTGACCATTTATTACGGATAAGATTCTCACTTTGGTTTTCTTTATGCCTCATTTTTGTATTATATGTACAAATGATGGCATTTCATGGTTAAGGAGAATAAATCAATGAGAAGGGAAATGAATGCATGGATGTTGTCTACATGCCCTTATTTACTTACTATTTAAAATCTTATGGAATTTTGTGATGAATGATGAATGAGGAGATGTTGCTAGGCTATACAATTCACAATTTATTTTATGTGTTTTAAATCTCCCATTGATTTAATCTTTGAGAACAAGCTTTAAAGATAACCTAGGTAGAGATCCTAGAACTCTGAGAATGAGCAGAGGGATGCATGGAATTATGCTCTATGTATGGCTTAGATTAAATTACTAGTCGTTGTTCTCTATAAAACCTAAATTAGTGAGAATGGATATCCTTGGCATATACGGGTTGAGCCTAGCATCCTTAGGGAGGTAATGATTTTCTCCCTTAGAACCTAAATGGAAGGTCAGAAGTAGGAGGAGAAAACAACTAGTAGGTTTGGGTCGTTTAAGATTACGTGTAGGTAGAAGGGTTTCAGATATCCAAAAGTGATGGATCATGGATATTCAGAGATCTAGGAATATAGACTCTTCATATATGTGAATTTACCCACTACTACATATGGGGTCAAAATTTGACCAAAACTTTCGATGATAAGGATAAATTCAATCACATCATCGAAATTTATGACACAATATTAAATTTTAATATTTTTTTTTGGGCACCCCGATGAACATCGGACTTTCGACGCACATATATATTCGTCGATCTTTCGATGAACCTAGAGGAGAGTTCGTCGATCTATCAATGAAGCTAGAGGATGCCAACTACCCATTTGAAAATGGTTTAATGGTCATTGAATTCACTGACTTGGTCAACTTTTACATAGTCAACATTCGTCGGAAGATCAATGACCGTTAGTGTTTTCAATTAACATTCAAGAAAACAATCATGCACTGCAAAATGTGCTTTATTCAAATAGCAATGGAGTACACCAAAATAGTCTTCCATGGTTATTTATAGAGAAACAAAGCAATGTTGTAAAAGAGGTCATTCAGAAAATTAAATTTCCCACAGGATTTGCTTCAAACATAAAGAATATCTTAACGAAGAAAGGTGAATTTGGTGGGGTTAAAACTCATGACTAGCATACCTTCATTAAGGTAATTATTTTGGACGTAGATTTCTATATTGGTAAATATATGACTTTTTAGTATTATAATATGGTTTTCTTTTCCTAAAAATTAATGATCCCTTTGTTGTTATAGTATGTTGACCTCTATATCTCCCTCACAACTTTGACAACAATGTAAAACAAATTATGTATGATCTTGGAAAATACACAAGGTAAATATTAAAGATTTATATGCAAAATCATTGTTGCTCAACTTGTCAACATCTGTTTTACTTTCAATGTATATACGTTGTTGTTGAAACCTATGATCTGATTTGTTATATCATGTGTAGGTGGTTTTCATCTAAATAAATCCATAAATAATATATAAAATATTGGAGGAGATAAATTCCTTGGCTAATGTGTGAAATGCAAACGTATCTACCTCCGACATTTTTCAATGCACAAGGTCAATGTGGATGGTGGAGAGGCACTTGAAGTCATTGAAGGATTTCGATAGATAGAGAGAACATCCTAAGAGATATATGGTGAAGGGTTATATGGTATATCAATCATTGGTGTATATTAGTTAGTATCTTTCTAAATTAGCAACAAAACTCATGAAGGTGCCTCGGATTTGGGATCTCAATTCCATCGATAAATTTGAAGGGGAGGTCTTGGTTGAGAAAGGCAGAATGAGGAAATTGAGAGGTAATTGGATGGTAGGTATCTATAATACTTTTCATTACTATTGATTTATTTCTATATTGTACTTATTTAAGTCTTATTTAGTTTTTGTGATCAACTATTATTTAATATTTACTCTAATTAGTAATTTTTATTCCTTTTTTATATCGTTGGTCGAGAGTGGGATGCACTACATTTATACATCGAAAACAATCTTGATGGATGAAAGTATGGATAGATCGATGTAATATACAATTTAATGGTAGATTATCATGGGAAGGGGTGGCTACTTTGCTTAAAGAATCTCATTGTAATCAAGATACCAATCTTACTCAGAGGGAAATTGATTTAGCATATGGTTTAAAAGCTAAACATGAAAGCATATTATTCAACCACATCATGTTTCAATTATTTTCCATTCTATTAATCTAGGTCATGGTGTGTTTCTTTTATAAAGTTTTACTATATCTAAATATGTTTATTCATTGAAAAATATGTTTTTTTTTTTGTGTGGGACATATTGCAATTGAAACACCGCAAGAATATGTGGTGCAATTACCATAAATTTCGCATAAAAAAGTTGGATGATCAAAAGAAAACCTATGATTATGGGATAACTACAGTCTTTCAGGTCACTAATGTTTCCTCTAGAAGTAACAGGCATCCAACAATATCAAAAAATAGATACTATGGGTATTTGAATGATATAATTGAGAGTGACTTTAATTCCTTCAAGTTAGTTCTATTCAAGGTCAAATGGTACAGGCTACGGATGAATGAACATGATCCTGAAAGAACTATTATTGAGCATGCCAATGGATTTATCATGGTTAATATAAGGACGTTTGAGTCGGGTATATAAACTTGTGCTCTTCCAAGCCAATGTGAGCAAGTCTTTTATTCTGAGGTTCCAAGTAAAGAAATTTGGTCGTACATTTTTAGATATGATCCAAGAGGAAGGTCTGTAAAGTATAATGTACCAGAAGAAGATGATATTGAAGAATAAGAAGATGCATAGGAGCATGAGGTAGATGTACCGTCATATGAATAAGTTGAAGAAGTTGATCCAAATGTAGATGACAATGTTCTCGATGATCATATTGACGATGATATTATTGAAAATGAATTTGATGATGATGATGTTGATATGGCCAATCCTTTCAACATTGAATCTGAACCATATGATATAGATATAGACTTGGATGAATAATTAGATGATCAATAATATTGCAAAAATGATGAAATGTATGAGTTACGTGATTATATATTTTATATGATTTATTCTCTTTAATGTATTTATTTATATGGGTTAATCTTCATCATCATCGTCATCATCACAATCATCATCGTCATCATTATCTTCATGGAAATCATTATCGTTTTCATCATTGTCTTCGTCATCATCATCGACATTGTCATTGTCATCATCATCATTGTCGTCATAGCCACTGTCATCATCATCTCCATTTTTATCGCCATCACCATCTCCATAGTCATTTTCGTCGTCATCATCATAATCACCATTGTCATCACCATAAATCATCATTGTCGTCATCGTCATGGTCATCATCATTAACATTGTCATCATCATCATCGTCATCATCGTCATCACTGTCGTCATCATCATCATCATCATTTCCATTGTAATCTCCACAAATCATCATCATGCACCATTATCATCATCATTTCCATTGTCATCATCATCGTCATCATCATTGTCATCACAATCATCATCATCATCATCATCATCATCATCATCATCATCATCATCATCATCATCATCGTGTGCCATCGTCATCCTCATTTCCATTTTCATCATCATCATCATCATCTTTATCATCACCATTGTCATCATCATCATCATCATCACCACCATAAATCATCATAATCATCATCATCATCATCATCATCATCACTGTCATCACCACCCTCATCAACATCATCACCATAATTTCCATTGTCATCATCATCGTCATCACCATCGTCATTAGCATGGTCATCATTGTCATCGTCATCGTCCTTATCCTCATCATCGTCATCATTATTTTCATGATCACCATTGTCATGGTCATCATCTTTGTCATTACCATCATCGTCAACATGGTCATCATCATTGTCATCTTCCTCCTCCTCATTATCACCATTACCATTTTCATGATCACCATTTCCATCATCATCACCATTGACATTTCCATCACCATCGTCATCATCATCATCATCATTGCCATAAATTATCATCACCATTTCCATTTTCATCATCATCATCGTCATCATGGTCATCATCATCATCATCGCCATGGTCATCATCATCATCACCATAAATTATCATCATCATTTCCATTGTCATCATCATCGTCATCATCATGGTCATCATCATCGTTGTCATCATGGTCATCATCATCATCATGGTCATTGTCATTGTCTTTGTCATCATCATCAACATTGTCATTGTTATCATCATGGTCATCATCATCACCATTGTCATCACCATTTCCATCCTCATCATCATCGTGGTCGTCATCATCATCATTGTCATTTTCATCACAATCATCATCGTTTTCATTGTCATCATCATCATCGTCATCCTCGTCTTTGTTGTTGTCAGTGTTTTCAATATAATTAACATTGTCATTGTCATTGTCGTGGTCATGGTAATCAACGTTGTATGTGCCCTACTCCTCACCATCATTTTCATTGTCATCATCATCAATCTTAATGGAAAATTAGGTCCAAGACAATTTTTTATCACGAGGTGAGTTCTATGTCCTCTTTTTGTTCAATATGGTGGAATGAGGTTCACCATCATCTCCTAGTTAAGGATGTTGATATTTTGATTAAATATGCCCATTCATTGAACCTGGGTGAGTACTTTGACTTAATTTCTGCCCTCCTTAGAATGAGGTAGATGTTATGATTTTCACTATATATTCCCTTCCATATTTTGTACTAATATTTGTAAATATTCTTTTGTAAATATAAGATGTATTTTTCAACCAAAAAAAGTAACAATGAAATCTCCTCAAGTACATGAGAAAATCTAAGTACTGGATTAGAAAGTAGAATGTGCATTTAGTAGTGTATATATTTGTGTATGATTGTATAGTTGAACAACCAAATGTCTAAGAAGGGTACTCAACTAATTGACTAAATAGAAGAAACATAACAGTCGCCGAAAATTCACCTCAAATCAAAGGAAAAAGATATTAAAAAGTTGTAATCTTAGGTGGCACTTTCCTTTCTAAGACATATATTTTGTCCTTGACATGTCGTTTTGAGAAAATAAGGGATTGGTTTGTACAACTCCAATAGTTGATGCAATCCCACCACTAATTATGTTAATTATGGGAAAAAATAATAAAATGGAATAAAGCATACAAGGAGATGAAAAATAGGGATAAGAAGTCCAAGTTGAAGAGAAAAAGAGGTGGAAAATCAAGATTAACAACTCTAGAAAGAAAACTAAGATTACTAAGAATACATCTTATAAGACCTAATTAAAGAAGTAGATATGGCTAAGGAGATGTAAGGTAGATAGAAGGAAATAAATAGATAAAGTAAATGCTTTAAAATAATAGTTTAGATGTAGATCCATTATATTATATTACAAAGTATATAATTTAAAATTACATGTAGTGGATTAACCAATCTAAAATCTAACAAATAAACTAGGTGAGAAAAACCTTCATCATTGTCATCATCAATCATCATCGTCATGCTTGTCATCATCATCGTCATCATCATTAATGTCCTAGTCATTGTCGTCGTCATCATCATCGTCACCATCGCAGTCATCATCATCATTGTCATCATATTCATCGTCATTTCCATGGTCATGATCATCATCATATTGTCATCGTCATTGCCATCATCATCATCATCATCGTCGTCTTCATCGTTTTCATCATCATTGTCATTTCCATTGTCATGATCATCATCATATCATCGTCGTCGTCGTCATATTGTCATCGTCATCATAGGGGTCGATTAGTAGAGCTATATTAGGGATTTGTAGTGTAATAGAGCTATAACATTTTTAGTTATATAATATAAAAATATATTAATTATATAAAATATAATTAATATATTTATATATTATATAGTTAATATGTTTATATATTATATATAATACATTAATTATATATTAATATTATATATAACCCAAAAACAAACAACAACAAAAATTGTGTTTATCTATTAATATATCAATAAAATTGTGTTTATTTATTAATATATAATATTATATCTAGCAACAAAAACAATTTAATCCTCCAAACAAATTAAACCCTCCTCATGGAGAGTAGCATGACCCCTGCTTTGCAAATACAAAACCCTCAGAGCCCATTCCTATGCCACTTGGAGAGCCTGACCCTGCGCTCATAACACCCACTGCCTCGTGGAGAGTGGCCCGACCCCTACTCTCAGACACAAAACCCTCAGAGCCCGACCCTTGCGCCACTTAGAGAGCCCAACCCTTTTCCACTTGGAGACAATGACCTAACAAAGAGACAAATCGAATGGGGGATTTGATAAGAGGAGCAACAATGTTGTCTAAATCGGTATGAATGCCCAATTATTGTTGGTTCAACTCGAGAGGATTGCCTCTTGGAAAAATATAATATTGTTTACAATTTTTCATTGTTAAACCAGTCACCCTTGATTTTCTAAGATGATATTTGGTATAATGAATCTATTCATTTTCACCATAATTTTAGTTAGAGTATTATAAGAGTCATTACATAGAGATATTGGGTGAAATCGAGAGAAATATGTGGGATTCCTTTTGGGGGATCAAAGCTAGTAAGGAGGAATTAACCCCACCACCTAATTTTTCTTAGTTATAGAATATAAGGTTTTTCATTTATCTTTACTATGGATGTTGGAAATACAAAAATCACAGTAGATAGTGTTCGATATGGGGGAGTATTTTTGAAATATTGGACATTGTTGTAGAGGATTTCCATAAGTAAAACAAATTTCACAGTATTATGTTGGGTGGGTACTTCAATATGAGACTATGTTTTGGAATGTCACTACGTGATGGAAAGGAGTTTTGATAAACACATACTCAACTCTACCCCCAAGTCTTCTTGGAAAAGGACCACCAAGAGGGTTCTATGTAACTCCCCCTTGGCATAGAGGACACTCTTGAGCATGATCTCCCTCCATCTTGCAATTTGTAAACCATTTTTTCTCTCCCCCCACTTTAGGTTTCATCAACTTTTGAATCTACTCTATAAGGCATGTAAATTGGGATTGAACCTGAGTTAACTTAGGAGTACCCTCAATAGCTACAATCTTTATATTACTTGGGTATATTGTCTTAAAATTGGTCCTCATAACTTATTCTAATGCTTCTCTGGGGCTTGCAATATTCTATTGTATAAATGGTATTCTGGTCAAGGGTAATATCCCACTAATGAACCATTCCATTTGTTGTGTATCGTGAATTCTGAAATTCAATCTACCCAAGGTCTCTAAAGCATTAGGAATACTCCCACGCTAATTCCCCCACCAACTATCATATATTATCAACTTCTAAAAAACTATGTTTCTCTAATTTTGACAATTGGAATTCAATCACAATGTGTTTAAAAATTTACTATAACACTACAATGCTCTACCCTATAGGGTAGTTTGATACTCCACTATTTTATGTGCATCATTGGAACCATTTTCTCTCTATATGGCTTCACAAAGAAACCAATGTTGAGAATCATCTTCTTCTATGCCCTTCATATGAAACTTGGGTGGCCACAAGGGAAACCCACCTTGTGTCCCCACCATATTACTAGGAGAATGACTGACTAGAGTAAATCCACTTGGACATGGTTGTATATTTGGGTGTTGAATATTACCACTATCTCCCTGAATGTTTCCCGACAAATTTCTTCTACCACCAGTAAGATGAACACTACCATTTCCACCTAAACTTGACTAATTAGAATTAGAAAAGTGATTTAAATTATTAGAATGAAGTACTTTATTATGCAAAAATGCATGGGGTATGGATGGGGTTGGGATAATTCCACTATCATTAGATATCATTGTCTCAAGTTGGGGAGCTTATGTTTCTTTGAACAACTAGCATATATAAACAAGAACAACATTTAACTTTGGTTTTTCTCCTACATCAATATTCTCAATCCCCTCATATTCAAGTTGTGACATTACTCATTCTAAGGGGAACTCTCCTACATAAATATGCACTTCCACATACACTTATATTTCTTTCTAAATTAGTACTTTGGATCCCAATGACCCGAATTCACCTATGATCTTACACATTGGAAATCCTTTCAACACTAATCCTCTCTCTCACAACCATGATCTGGATAACTCGCCTTGTCTCTTTAGCTTCTACAACTTGTTCAATCTATCTGCACTGCTCCCTTCATCACTAATCTCCTTTTGTAGCTACAAACTTATATTCTTCACTACTTTCATTTGATTCATCCACCATTGATATGTGATTTCCACCCCTTTCAAAGTTTTAGAATGAAAGAGATGTGCTTGTTTTTCCATAGACAATATATAAATATTGTCACCCAACCATAGGCACAAAGGCCACCCCTGAGCACCTTAACCTTAACAGACAAAATAATTTCGATAGCAAACCAATAGCCAACCAAGGCTAGCGCACCTTTGTCCAAGGGTAACACACCAAGCAAGAATAACTAAAAACCAAGCAGAAAGTCCAAAACATAACAAAGAGACTAAATCCAACCAAAAGCCAAAATCCCATTTGCAGCGGTTGTAGCTACACTTCCTCTCCAAAATTGTGCACCACTAGTCTTATGCAGTTGTGAGTGTAAGAGTGAAAAATGAGCTCTAGCGCCCTCTTATTATAGTGCTCTTTTTCACTTGTCCAGGCCGACTTCTTCTTTTAGAGGTTAATAACTCAATATTAAATATTCTCTTGAGTCGACTTGTCTTCTAGTTCTATTATCCAATGTTTTAGGGTTTCTCTTGCTTCCCGAAATATTCTAGTCTTGTCAAAGGTTACACATGGAGGTCAATACCTCCCACAGCTACCATAATATCAACACTTCCTCCTAGCTAGGGAAGTATTAAAATAAATGGTCTTGAGCAAAAATAAACCATTCAACCGGTAGCATCATCATAGCCACACAAACTATCTCATGATCATGTAGATCAACTCACGAGAAACATCATCACTATTAGTATCATATGATAGCATCAACTACATCATCTCTCGAATCCATACTCCTTCTGAGTAATCGGGCATGATGTTGAATAAGTCACTCACTCCACAGAGTGATACAAGGACCATTCTTCTAATCTAGACATATGTCCTAGAAGAATAATTGTTCCAACATATGTTGGAAGTCATGCCATGGGATACAAGGACTATTCTTCTAATCTAGACATATGTCCTAGAAGAACAACTTTCCTAGACCATTTTCCCTCTGACCACTACTACGAACTCATGGAAAATATTTGTCCTATACCAATCTTTCCACTCTAGTCACTACTGTGAACTCATGGAGACAAACCATTCTTCTAATCTGGGCATACTTCCTAGAAGAATAGTTTTCCATGGTACATCAACAATCTGTCAACCTGGAAAATTCTCCATAGGGAGAATGTATGTCCACTAGCAATCTTTCCTTCTTGGACCATTCTCCATCTGGAGAATGTTTGTCCATCCGCACACTAACTATCCATCTAGCTGGAAATCAACTCCAACATTAGTGGTAGTCTCCATGGCACTCAGATAGTAGCATACTGATGCTATAATTCCATCCAATAGAGCACAACTGTGTCTATCCATAATAGTATATAACTACTATCCAGTGGTACACAACCACTCCTAGTAGCGCATCGCTACTAACTAGTGACGCATAATCACTACCAGTGGATCAAATCCACCACAATAGCATACAACTACTCTCCAGAGACATACAGTCTCCACAACAATCATATCATCTGATATCAAACTTCATAAACAATATCATGATACAAACTGAGTCATATGGGCCATTCTTCCACTCACATCTGTGAGTTGTGGAAGAGCATCTACCCTCGAAAAGTAAAAAAATCACCCATGGGATATCTATACTATTCTTCCCAAGCATTCAAGAATATTTGTTCTTTATTTATGAGCCTAGACCATTCACCTAACTAGGCCATTCCTCCGACACTAATCACTGTGCAACCTAGAGAGAATGAGTCTACCCTAGGGAATGCATGTCCCTGATTTCTTAACTTGAACCATTCACCTAACTGGGCCATTCTTCTGACACTAATCATAGTGAAACATGGAGAGAATGATTCTTCCCTAGGGAATGCCTATCTCGACTATTTCCTAGTGGAAATGATTGTCTTGCACCTACCTTCAAAATGGACCATTCTTCGAAACTACTCACTACTGTGAATTTCAAAAGAATGACTGCCCGACGATGAAGACCATTCTACTTGACCACTACTCAAAGTGATTTTCAAGAAGAATGATTGTCCTAAACCATTCCCTCACACTGGACACAAGGGGAATCGTTTGCTATGGTATATCAACAATCTATCGGACCATTTTCATTACAAAAATGGTTATCTGATCTGGACCATTTTTCAAACTGGAAAATGATTGTCCTTCATAAATCTCGAACCACTTTCCGGACTGGAAAGGAACTGCCCAACCTAGACCATTTTATGAACTGGAAAATGACTATCCATAAATCAATAACATATAAGTGCTCCCTCCCAACCTGGGAGTAATCACTTCCTTTTTCAAAAATGAAGTCAACTCCACGAGCCCCAACTTCTCCCTTAAGTACTCAAACTTTTAATCTTATACAAAGGATTTATCAAAATATCTGCTATCTTCTCATCTATGGAGATATACTGGATAACCACTTCTCCTCTCTAGACTTTATCATGAAGAATATAATGCTTGATCTCAATGTGCTTCATTCTATCATGGAACACTGAGTTCTCTAAAAGCTTCACATAGCTCTAATCATAACAATATATCACATTAAAATTCAACACATGATCAGATAGTCTAGAAATCAACTTACGGAGCCACACTGCTTCTGTACAAGCATCACAAGCTGCAATATACTCTTATTTTGTAGTGTTGAGTGCAATAGACTTTTGTTTCTTGCTATCCCATGACATTGTGGCAAAGATCAACTGAAACATATCCAAGTATCACTTCTTTTGTCATCTGCACTCCCTACCCAATCCATGCAGTTGTATATCATAACTTAAACGTCTCACAAAACAAATATCCGGCTGAGTATTCTCCAAATATATTAACGAGCCAATAAATTTTCAATACAGAGATGGAACTACTGGATTAGATTCTCTCAAATTATTCAGATATGTCATCATGGGAGTTTTCCATGGATTTTCAATCCATCATCCCAGACTTCTGAAGAACCATTACAATATACTTTCTCTGAAATAGGAAGTTTTCACCACGCTTCTACTATACATGAGAGGTTATGCACCAAGTTTGCTTGAATCCATACAAGGTCTTCTTCCATTTGCATACAAGGGTCTATTTCTGGTATACCTCAAAACCTTGAGGTAGCTCTAGATACACTTCTTCTTCAAATACTCTGTTGAGAAGAATAGTTTTTACATTCATCTGATGTAAATTCCAACCCAAGGATATTGCAGGAGATATAATGGATCAGGTGGAGGTATATCCGGTTACTAGAACAAGATGTCATCATAGTCTTCTCCCTCATACTGGGAGAAACTTATAGCTTCGAGTCTCACCTTGTATCTATAAATGATTAAGTCTTTTTCACAATTTCTCACACACATTTCTCTTCATCACAACTTCCTTCCATTCCTTCTGCTTGATTTCTTCTAGTGGGTTCAAACTGGTTCAATTGGTTGTTCTGAATTTTATTTCTTTCATGGAATATTCATGTTCTTCCTCACGTTTCTCTTCAATGTTGGAGTCCATGGAATATTCTATATATTACATGCCCTTCTTTCCTGAAGGCTCCAACATTTTTCCATAGGAATATAAATGTAGATGGACAACCAAGGATATTCAAGGCTTCTTTTCAAACAAGAATTCTTCTAGAATCAAACTGAACACATATTGCTTATCATGGTTGTTACTTCCAATGAAGAACACTGATAGATACTTCAAAGTCTTTACATATTCTTCTTCAATGGATCATATCTTTGGGGATTAGCTCCCTCCTAATCCTGAATTCATTCCTGAATGAGCAATATGCATGCTCTTATTTTGGAATTATGTAATCAACTCCCTCCATCTAAGAGAGTCCATGCTTCCATCTATTGCATCTCTCTTTTCTTTCTACAAAGTGTCACAAGCATGTTTTGGTTTCCTTTTGATTTTTGACTTCCTTCGAGTCTCTTTAAGTTTGTTTCTATCTATTTTGATTGTTGCCTATCTGGAATTTGTGCCATCCTTATAAACTTCTTCTATGATAGCTTACGCAAGGATTTTTTATCAAACATATTTCACATGGGTACACACCTGCCCGGAACAAGAACAACAAGAGAAAACAAGAAATATATATCTATAGGAGGTGTTAGTTCATCTTTTGAGAAAGTATAATAAGCATCTATATCAATAGTATTTATATGGAATCAAGTATTCATTGCACCTAGCAATAATAGAATCTTTCAAAGATTGCTTTCACAATTTGTATTGTAGCAACTATCACCCTTGATATACACAAATTTGAAGATTAACAATTTAATCAAACCTGGAATTTGAAGCCTCAACTACTATGAAGGGTGCACTTGTTCTTTTGAATGCACTAAATTCAAGATTACAGCTTGGAAAATATATCTAGTACTTTCCCTGCAAACACAATCATGTTTTGCTAGATGATATAACTTAGATAACATATACAAGTGCATACCTTTGAAGCCTTGTAGCATCATCTAGCTTGTCTTTCAATTTGAAACTAGATACCATCTTGACAAGAAGAGATTATAAACTCAATCAGAAGATTCAATGATCATAACAAGCTAGAAACTCTAAAATTTCAACTTTGACCAAAAAATCAATTTAAGAATAAGTCGACCTTTGACTTTGACTTTGACCATTCAACCTTTGACTAGTCAAACTTTAACTTTGGCTTTGACCAAATATTTAAACCTGACATTTTTGCTAGCTAAGAGTACCAAGAGGTGCGTTAGGCTAGGGTGCACTAATATCTCAAGGAATTAGGTCAAATGCTTAATCTAAGCGCTTGAACACAAGGGTTAGGGTTTGTTATAGCTTCATAATTAGAAAACCTAGATGCAACTATAATTGGTGCCATAACGAGCTTAACAAATAACTTCCTAATCTATCTTCCAATGGTTAGACTGTCTGAAGATAGTTTGGTCCCATAACCTATTAGAATGAAAGAGATGTCCTCATTTTTCCATAGACAATATAGCAATGTTTTCACCCAACCATAGGCACAAAGGCCACCCCTAAGCACCTTAACCTTGACAGACAAAATAATTATGGTAGCAGACCAATAGCCAACTAAGGCTAACGCACCTTTCTCCAAGGGTAGCGCACCAAGCTAGAATAAAAAGAAACCAAGCAGAAAGTCCAAACCATAACCAAGAGACTAAGGACAACCAAAAGCCAAGATCCAAGTTGCAGAATTTGCAACTGCACTCCCTCTCCAAACTTGCACACCACTAGTCTAATGCAATTGTGAGTGTAAGAGTGACAAATGCACTCTAGTGCCCTCTTATTTATAGTGCTCTTTGTCACATATCCAGGACGAATTCTTCTTTTATCGGTTAATAACTCAATATTAAATATTCTCTTGAGCCAACTTATCTTCTAGGGTTATTATCCCACATTTTAGGATTTCTCTTACTTCCTGGAATATTCTATTCTTGTCAAAGGTTACACGTGGAGGTTAATACCTCTCGCAATTACTATAATATCAACACAAAGCATATTCAACCATTACAATGTCTTCTTCTTCCCTATTTTCCTAGATCTATTACCCTATCAACATCAATATTTCAATGCCAACCACCACCCTAGCATAAGTTGTCTACTCAGCCATGTTGACAAGTTCAAAAGGAAATAACCCCTCTTCCACCAACATATTTGTCTGGTGGGGTGTCTCCCAAATCAATATTTTTCACTCTCCCTTTTTGAACTCATCTTAAAATTTTGGAAAACCTATCAAATCTTCATAACAAACTCTACAATGTAACCTTTGATCATGTTCCACCACCCAAAAGTCAATTTCATGGGTTCTTTGATGGTATAGTTGATGAAGCACAAGAAATTTTTTACCATTCCACTCTACCACCATTCTTTTTCTATTTGTGTACTTAGGTGCTTACTCAAGACACTTCAACCACTTGTATAAACTTACTAGAAACTCAACCCAAAAATCCTCATAATAATCTTTGTTAGGGATTTTATGCAAAATATTTTCCCTCCACCACCCAAGATCTCATCGAAAAAACTATGCTTCTTGCACTATAACATGAAAAGTCTTGTAGATTCGACATGAAAAGTATCCATCATTTCATATTACAACTATCTCTCTCTTAAATAACATGTCCTGGCAACAAAACCGTTTATTGGCTCTTTTTGAGACCCAAGGTTCTTGTTAGGTGTCCAAAAATGTGCTCCACTATAGTCTAGCATGATGTCACATTCAATCTTCCAAAGGGATATGTTCTGAGCTGAAGCATAATTTTGATAGTTAATAATGGACAAGGAGGTTGTAGAATGAAAGGTGATCCATTTAACATAAAACCCTAGCTATATACATTCAAGTAAGAAGCATCCATAACATGACCACAACCATCCATTAAACATTCATAGACTATAAATGAAATAAGTAGAATACATCATATTACATGGACACCATAACTGAAATTGAAAGGGGGTTCTTCATTCATAATATTCCACGCGTCCATTATAGTCATTTTCCTGCAATAGGAATGTGGCTCTCACATAGTAGCATAATCAAAGACTCCTCCAATAGACAACCTATCAAACTTACTACCAACAATCATTCTTCTAATATTTTTTTCATATCCCCAAAGAATCTATTTATATAATATTTCCCTCATATGGTGTACTTATAACTTTTCTTGCTTCAATGGCAGAGCATGTAGAAGAGGGTTTTCAAAGAGGAGAGGAACAAATGACAATCCAACCAATGGTGTCCACTACTCCTCTAGGTAAAAAACATATTAATGATATTTGTACTAATGAAACACTATTATGAATAATAACTAACCATGTCCTTTTAACGCTTTTTGTTATTGTAGTGGATGCCCCTGTAGTGCACCAATGTCCATGTCCTGCTACTGGAAGTAGTAGAATACTTGAGATGACCCATCACCTTCTAGAAATAGAACGAAACCCGGTAGTTGAAGGTCGGGATTGAGATGAACGTGATGATGATATAATCATTAGTTTTATAAAAAATAATAAACAAAAAAAGAAGTGATTGTACATATTTTCAAGACAATGTTTATTAATATAAATTATTGACTATACAATTTTTTGTTTTGCTAGTTGTGCATGGACCTTATATATTTTGTATGCATGTACCTTCTTTCTTTCATTTACCTTTAATTCTTGTTTTTCTACTTGTTATGTATGATTGGGTATGGGGAATTGAGAATGATGTTGGGGGGGGGGGCGAAACGAGCTTCCACCTTCATGTGGTTGGTCATGTTTAGTAGAGAATAAATTATTCTTGAAACCAAGAGGGTCTCATTCATGAGTTATTCCCCTTTAGTATTTATAGAGCATCGTACATGTTTAATTATTATTCAATCATATAACATTTAATTCTCTTTGTCAAATGAAATCTCATTGATTTTTAGTTATTATTCAATCATTTAAGCTGTTATTGTCTTTGACAAATGCAGGTTTGAAGTGCAGTCACCTCCATGATTCACAATGCATTTCCAACAAAGTACAATTCATTGTCCAATACTAATTCTCTTCTTTTGCTAACTGCATGGTCTGGGTCTAAGCCACTTACAGAGGAGGGAAAAGAAAGGATGAAAATTTTAAGGAAGGATATAGAACATGACGATGATGACAAAGAACCTTCATTTTTTATAGTCTTGCCTTAATTGTTTTTGACATGTCTGGGATCCTATGAAAAGTTTTACCCTTGCCAGATTTCCTAGATGGATTTTTCTTTCCTTTTCATTTATTCTTTTTATTTCCATGTTGCTTTTCTCCTGAACTGCCTTCATATACTTCTAGACTTCTTCCTACATTCTTGAAGTAGAGCAACTTACCTATTAAAACAATGTCCAAGTACATATTATGCATGTTCTAGTGTCATAGTGCATTTTTCACCCAAGGTTGTAGCCCCTTCATAAAATGAGACAACATATATTCATCAACCACATCCTTGATTTCCAACGTAAGGCTCAAAAACACCTTGATGCACTCCTAGACCTTGCTTGTATGCTTAAGATCCATTAACTAGTTTTGTGCAATCCAAGTATGATTCCTTGGTAAAAAATAAGACTTCAAGGTCCATTTCATCTCTTTTTCATTGGAACTATCTATCACCAATGTGCTCCCTTGGAGGAGAAGAAAATTCAAGAAACATGCACAAATTTTGAAGCAATCAACAATTTGACATTTCAACTTTCCTTTAGAAAAGCGATTCTCTAATACTAACTTTCATGATCATAGATATTTCCACCTATTTTTTCACTTTAATCATTTTAAGGCATGCAATACTACCTTAGCCAAGTAAAAATTGCAAGGAACGATAATATTCCACATAAAGGAACCACAACATTGCATTGTTAGGGTGACACTCAAGGTGGGTGACTAAACTTTATTAATGAAGAATGTTACAACAACAAGAGTGCACATAGGAGTTTGTCCATTTCCTATGATTGCTTTTGTATAATTACAAATCAACTAAGGTGCTTATGCTTTAGTTCCACCCTACTTGTAGTAGAAAACCTTTGAAGAACCCATATGTCTACCTCCTATATATCTTGTTCTTCAATAACACTATTAAAATAGTCCTACCATTCCCTAATCACTTGTCAATTCTACCCTAGTCTTGACTCTCCAAAGTCTACCTCCTCAAGTTGCACTATTCAAGATTATAAAACCCCAAGATTATTTACTCTATATGCTGAGTAAATAACTACTTTGTCCAACCTACTGAATGAATCCTCTTAAGTGACTTAGAGTCTCATAGCCTCCACTTTAAATAAAATAGGTGTACAAACCATTTTCCCTAAAATGGGTTCTCTTTCCACCACCTCCAAGGCAAAGTAGACCCATGGACCTCATGCTATGCACTTAAATATTAAGAAGTTACAACCAAATCCTTGAACGAGGCCCAAGGAATTCTAGCTAATTCCTTGTCATTGATGTTTGTGCCACTGTAAATGGCCTTATTGCTTTGTAAGTTGTGTTGAAACCCCAAAATGTGGTGCTCTTTCCCAACGTGCTCTTCCTAGAAAACTGCACCTCATGAACCAAGTGTTGATGTTTTCGTAGCAGTGGGAGGTATTCCTTCTCAGACAAGTTTTCTTAGAAAAGAGGAAGATTCTAGAATTCAAAGGAAGACCATTGAAAAATTGAAGAACATCTCGGAAGAGAAGTTGACCCACAGGAAAAGAATAAAGTGGAAATAGAATTCAGCCCCAACTAAGTGGAAATATAATTTCCAGAATGAGAATTCAGCCCCAACTAAGTGAAATAACAAGTATAAATAAAGGTGGTGCCTTACTCATTTCATCATCATCACATCAAATCTCTTCTTCTAGTGCACACTCCCAATTTTTCTCGTGCCAGTTGTAGTTGTAGTTACCAGTTGCTCCAGTTTTGTGGTACGCTATCGTGTTCTTGGTGATTTCTCTTATGCGCTATCTCTAGGAGAGGTGCACAAGATTTGTGTGGTGATGCAGTTGTCTACCCCTGATAGGGTTTGACAAGAAGAGATAAGTTATTATTATTAGGGTTTCTTCATTATCAGTATTTTTCTCTTGTGAATAAGAGCTCCTTCATGGTTGGATTGTATTATCATAAAGAATCTCTCTAAGAAAAGTTGGTTAGGATTTTCCCAAGATAAATAATTTTGTATTCTTGTGATTTTCTTTCAGTATATGGTTATTGAATGTAAAAGAAAATCTAAATACTCTGGTAAATCTATTGCTTTGAAAAATTAAGAAAAACTAACATGGAATTAGAGTTGGTTACCTTCAAAACACTTTAACCACTCGAAGGAAGATCGTACTTTGGGATTTGTCGATCCACCTTGCCGCGACACAATTTTATTTTGTCAAGCTCATTGAGAACTTATTCCAAATACGTTGGGACTAAATCTCACTTTAGAGAAACTTGTTTAACGCTAGCGCACATCTTGAAACCCTGGTGTCGATTTTTCAAGAAGGTTGAAATTTTGAGATTTTTCAGGCCTAGGGTTTCTACCAGTGAAAATGATTACCAGTATGAGAGTTGAGGATAGACTGGATGGAGCAGAAAATTTCATATCATGGAAGCATAGGATAATACTCATTCTAGAAGAGAATGATCTCTTGGATCATGTCAAGCAGGTTCTCCTAGAACCAGAAGAGGAAGACGCCAAGGAAAAGTACAAGAAGAATGAAATCAAGGCCAAGAGGATCTTGACAGATTCAATCAAGGACCACTTGATTCCCATTGTATCATAATTGAAGACACCAAAGGAGATGTTTGATGCCTTAAAAATATTATATGAAAGCAAGAACACAAGAAGGAAGCTAACCCTAAGGTATCAACTCAGAAACGTGATGATGAACAAGTCAGATATAGTTTCCACCTACTTCATGAATATTTCTTAGATCAAGGACCAACCAGAAACTATTGGAGATTCAATGGATGATGCAGAGATTGTGACTACAAATCTTGATGGTTTCCCTTCTCCTGGGATGCATTTGTTCATGGAATTTGTGCAAGAAGGAAATTTCCCAAATTTGACAAGTTATGGGCAAACTGTACCCAAGAAGAATAAAAATTGATATCCTATTTGCAAAAGACCAATGATGAAGAAAATCAATCTCTTGGTGCTCATGTGAAGAAAAGGAAAGAAATAAGAAACATCATTTCGAAGAAAAATAGAAGGTCAGTTTCGGATCACAAGAAGGATGTGTATAATATTAGATGTTTCAACTATCAGAAGTTGGGACACTTTGCTTATCAGTTTCCTCAAGGGAAATGAAAGAGAAAACATCATGCACATGTGACATATATGGAGGAGTCCACATCTCAAAATAAGACAAAAGAAACAAAAGATGAAGAGTATGTCTTTATCTCATCTCTCACAGACACGATTACGCAAGGAAGTGATATTTGGCTAGTGGACAGTGGTGCTTCTAAGCACATGACCAAGCTTAGAAGTTCTCTTATAAAATTGACATAGAAGAGTTCATCCCTTCAAGTGGAACTTGGGGGTGATTCCAAGTATGCAGTAAAAGGAGTAGGAGAAGCCTCCTACCAACTTTATTCATGTAACTCTATTTCAATAAAAGATGTATTGTTTGTACAAGGTTTAAAGAAGAATCTTCTTTCTATTTCTACTTTATAAGATCAAGGCTTCACAATAGATTTTTTTGATGGCCAAGTCCTCCTATGGACTAAGGGTTCAAGTATAGGTTCAACTACTATGATTGGTATCCGAGAGGGAGGATTGTTTAAATTGAAGGGACACCTAGAACAAGCCCTTGTATACAAAAATGTTAGCTCTAGTGAGCTATGGCACTGCAGAATTTCTCACCTCAATTACAGAGCCTTACCAGTTTTGAGAAAGATGGTTACAGGTCTACTATATATGTAGGTATATCATGATGGAGTACGCAAAGGATGCGCACTTGGAAACAATTCCAAGGGAATTTTTTCAAGCATTGACAATAGACCCAAAGGGATCTTGGAAATCGTACATTCAAATGTATGCAGACAAATGAAGGTACCATATCTAGGTAAATTTTGGTACTATGCCATTTTTATTGATGATTACTCACATAAGACATGGATCTATTTCTTTAAAGAAAAATATGAAGTTTTCAATAAGTTTCAAGAATTCAAGGATTTAGTAGAAAATCTCTCTAGAAGAAAGATTAAAATTTCAAGGTAAGATAATGGAGGTTAATACACCTCAAATGAGTTCAAATATTTTTGTAGAGAAGTAGGGATGAAGAGGGAGTTGACAACTCCCTACAACCCCCAGTAGAATGGGGTTGCAGAGAGAAAGAACATATCTATTGTGGAAGTGGCTAAAGCAATAATCCATGACCAGAATTTACCCATGAATCTATGGGAAGAAGCATCCAATACAGTTGTATATTTCCATAATATAATTCCTCATAATATATTGGGGAACAAGACACCAGAAGAAGTATTCACTGAAAAGAAACCAAAAGTCAACCACTTGAGGATATTTGGCTACCCAGTGTACATACATGTTCCCAAGGAAAAGAGAATGAAGTTGGAGCCTTCAGGAAAGAAGGGTACCTTTGTTGGATATAATGAGACTTCAAAGACTTGTATAATATGCATCCCCAAACATAGGCTTATAGAATATACATCCCCCATCCAACAAGTGTGGAAGGATGCCATGATGGAAGTGTATCAATCCATCATGAATAATGTTGTGTGGGAAGTGGTTCTGAGACTAGAAGGAGAGTCAATGGTGACTTCCAAGTGGATCTCCAAGATCAAGCATGCAACAAATGGTAGCATAGAGAAGTACAAAGAAAGATTTGTGGCTATAGGATTCCCCCATAAAGAGGGAGAAGACTATGAAGAGACATTTTCTCCAACAACAAGGTAAACCTCCATTAGATCTATTATTTCTATTGATTTTGTTATGGGATGGAAATTACACCAGATGGATGTCAAGACTGCTTTCTTGAATGGTGTAATAGAAGAAGAAGTGTATAGAAATCATCCACAAGGTTTTGTAATCCATGGGAAGGAGTCCCATGTTTGCAAATTGAAGAAAACTTTGTATGAGCTTAAGTAGGCACCGAGGGCATGGTATGCCAGAATAGAGAATAATTTTATGATCTTAGGGTTTACCAAGAGTGATGTATATCCTAACCTTTACTACTAGGTTGAATATAGTTTTCCATTGATTTTGGTCCTATATGTGGATGACTTGTTTCTTATAGGGGATGAGAAGCTCATAGACAAGTGCAAGAGGGAGCTCACTTCAGAGTTCGAAATGAAGGATTTGGATTTGATGCACTGTTTCTTGGGATTATAGATGTGGTAGAGGCCAGATGAGATTTTCCTTAGCCAAGGAAAATATACAATTGAGATATTGTAGATATTTGGGATGATGGACTGTTAGTCCATGTCCACACCTATGGTTACAAATTCTAATCTCTTGAGTGATTCATCTTCATATTTGGTTTATCCCACAATGTACATACATTTGATTGGATCTTTGATGTACTTGGTTAACACCAGGCTGGACATATACTTTTAAGTAAACACTTTGAGTCAATATGTGGTTGAGCTTAGACATGTACACTTGGTACCAAAAAAACATGTGTTGAGGTACCTGCATGGTATGGTTGGATATGGAATCAGATATGTCTCAGACGGTGAAGTGAAGCTACAAGGCTATACAGACTCTGACTAGGTGGGGAGTATAGTCGACAGGAAAATCACATCAGGATGTTGCTTCAGTTTGGGATCATTTATGATATCATTGTTGAGTAGAAAACAAACATCAATGGAACTCAGTACAACAAAGGAAGAATATATAGCATCCAGTGTTTCAAGTCATGAAACATTGTGGATTCAAAAGTTTCTTGCAGGGTTATTTGATCTAGATTTGGAGCCAACTTTGATATATTGTGATAATCAAATTTGTGTGAATCTTTCAGAGAATCCAATCTTTCATGATATGTCAAAGTATATAGATATTAAATACCATTTCATCCAAGACATGGTGAAAAAAGGAGTAGTGGAGCCATGGTACATATCCACAGATGAGAAGACAACAAACATTCTCACCAAGCCTCTATCTAGAGTGAAGTATGATTAATTTAGAGACAAGATTGGCGTGATGTAGAATGTCCACCCTTGTTTAGAGGGAGTTGTGATGTTTCTCCTACAATGTGCAGATAATCTCCTTTTTGCCAAGGGTTTCCCAGATCAGTCATGTGAAGTGAAAGAGGGATTAATGAGTATGTTGAATATGGTATAAAAGAGTTGGGACTGTAACTATAGAACCAACTTATGCAAATATTGCCTTGCTACTATCGCACACTTTTAATGTTGTCATTGTTCATAAGAAATTTGACTCATGTTTTTGTGGTACTTCTTTTTCTGTTCATGCATGCGCTTGAGTGTTCCAAGTTCATGTGTTGTCATTCCTATTTCATAACCTTTGAGAAACAATGTTGTTAGAGATTATTTTGACATTTTGTTGCAGGAAGAGAGAAATCTACTGCAGAAAGAAAAAAGTAACCTGATGCAGGAATAGAGAAGTTTGTTGCAGTAATTTTGAGTGTGTTTTGTTGTAGAAAAATCATCCCTTTGACATCATGGTAATTGTTGGAACTACTTCTGCAGGAAAAAATATAGTATGCTACATGAACCTTCCGTAGGAACAAAGACAACATGCTGCAGGAACCTTCTGTAGGAACAAAGACAAGCTACTACAGGAACCTTATGCAGGAACAAAGACTGTTGCAAAATTCTACTACACTAGGTTGTCGAGCTATACTTGGAATTGAGACTATTATCCCCTAGCCTAGGTATAACTAAGGAGATCATGTCTTGAGTCTGTTCTAGGATAAATCCGTAAGTGCGGACACAAACCGATCTCCCCAGATCCACCTGGATCTGGAACAAACAGTGACAGAATACTACTCTTTCCCTAGTTCTAAAGTATTGAATGGACAAGAGAAGAAGGATGATATACT
>ML796724.1:482169-493864 GCA_009831015.1 Picea engelmannii | reverse complement strand
CGTACTGTCTCCAAAAGAGTGATTTTGAGAAACTGACAAGTGTAACCTTTTTCATGAAAATGATCTTTAAAGAAGAGCTAGATCTTCTATCACCATGTCATTATCATGTCATCATCTTGATAACCAAAAATGAGGATAACAGAGTCCCACAAGTCCTAGACATGGAGTGTCGATAACTGGAAAACTTATGAATGGCCCCGGAGGGCCCCTCTTTTCTTCAGTGTAGTCCACATTTCAGCAACAACAATATCCATCACACCAGCCTGGTCCTGAAGTAGAAATGAGTCATGTTCCATGAGGTAATGAGTCCAGGTATCATGGTATGTATCACTTTTATTTTTGAAGAACTTGAACGGGGTGTATTGAATCCTTCTTCATTCATGACATTTGCTTGGAAATTATGCTCTTTGCCTCATTCAAACCTAGAAGGGTGACATAGTGCCCTAGTAAGTTGATTTCCCTTTAGGATGGGTTTCTATTGGGTGGATATTTGAAGAGTAATCATTTGTTCCCTCCATACTTACCACTTTCCATATTTATTCCTTCCATCTCCCTTTTCCTTTTTTGGGCATTGGGATTGGCTACACTAGGAAGGGTTGTACCTTACCTCGTGGGAAGAAGGGGTTAAAGGCTCAGATGGAAAAAGTAGCTGGCAAGAGTTAAAATCCAATTTTGAAACCTTCGATATGCTTTGTCCAAGGATCCTCGAGAAATCAGTGAAAATATTCTCAGTAAGAAAAGGGGAACCACAATATAACATAAACACTCAAGGTACTAGTTGATGGATAGGAGATCTCATCATGAGCCAGCCTATTATGACCATGGGCATGTAGTGGTATGACATTACCACCTATCAGGTCACCAAACCAAGGTAGTGGATCTTGGTGGCATAACAAAGAGAAAGGGGGTTTCATTATGAGCCAACCTTCTCATTTCTGTGAAATGTTTGTGGATAATGTTTTCAGCTCTGGTCATCAAGCCAAGATAGTGGCCCTCAACTATTCCCTTGTAGCACAATAGCAAAAGATCAAAATAAATAAAATAATAAATGGAAATAAATGGTCTAGGAAAAAAATGCATCCATGACAAGGTGCATATCACCCTCCACAAAGGCACCCACATGTAAGACTCTATATTTCCCTATTATCACATGCACCCCATGCCCAAATATTTACCACATGCCACCTCATACACTTGCATGACTTGGACTGGACTCCACCTGGGAAACACCCCAAACTTAAGAGGGATTAGCTTGATAGGACACCGTAATACCCTCTCCAAACCTAACTTATCACATTGCATAATGTGTTTGAGCATTTGTTTAGGGTTAAGGGGGGTTTGATGGACATGTTTGGGTAATTTAATTATTGGATGTGACTTACTTGTTACGATACTCATGACTCATGGACCCCTGGAGGGCATACTTGTTGTATTTACAAGACTTTGCCTGGTGGACATGTATTCATGAGAATATGATCAGTTCAGACCTTCATGAGGGCTTGAAGCCTAAGGATGGATGCAAAGACCCCAAGCTTGGGACAAGACAGTGACTACCAGTTTGCACAGTGAAGGAAGAGGACGTTGCCTTTGGAGGCATCTTGATAGGCCTTGATAATGAGGATCCACCCTTCCCCACCTATACATTGGCTTTGGAGACATTGGACGTCACCCTAGTAGCCCCATGATGTCACCCAGGGCTATGGTTTGACATTGAGAGATGCTTGGTTGCAGTTTTGGCATGTGTGGCATGGAGGAGGGCCTTTAGAGGCCCAATGTTTTTCTAGATGACCTCAACATCTCCTAGAGGAGGCCTAACGTCACCCTAGGAAGGATGATGTCACCCTCTTTAGGGTTTTAATTCTGAAAATTGATTTAATTTTGAATTTTAAGAGCAAATTGACATGTAGGATTTGTTTTATGAAAAGACACAACTTTTGGATTAATTAGCCAAGATTTCCCATATAAATATGGTTGGCTAAGTTCATTTTTTCATCATAACTCATCACACACAAGTGTTGGACTGGAATTTTCTCCCTCTTTAAGGGTTATTGCCTTAAGTAACTAGTTTGCATCTCTTGGGGAAGCTTTATGGTGGTGTATCTTGGCATTTTTCATGATGGAATGGTCTTCAACTAGGGTTTGATTTGATTATTATTGGCGAAGTAAGGAGAAAATATGCATTTTATTCATGTAATGAATGTTTGTGGTAAAATTTTCTTGTTTCATGTCAAATATTATGAAATAGCTTGTTTAAACCCTAGGGGAGAAATATGAGTTCTTCTTTTTCCTTATAAATTTTCTACTAGCTTGAATTTTCCAATTATACATTGTTTTGGAAATGATTAATATAGCCCTAAAGTGCTAGCTCTCTAGCAAATTCACTCCAATCACCAATTATTTTTCAAAATCCTAAGGAAGGGGCTAGAAGTGCCAACTCTCTAGCAAAACCTCTCTTAAATACTTAGATGACTGAGGCCTTGAAGTGCCAACACCTCTTGCATCTACCTCTTTCCTTAGACAAGTATTATCATTATTGTATTTCCCAAGTGATATTGTTGTTGTTATTGACTCCATGATCCCCTAAAGACATTGATTTCTATGCTCTTGTGGATGAATGAGATCAAACAACTTTCAAACTCGCTTCCTTGAAGCTCCTACTAACCTGAACGAACTTGCTAACCTAATCTAGAAATACTAATAGATAATTTTGTGTTGTTGTAACTCATGTTACAACCATTATTTGCAGCCAATATGAACATGGTAACTATCTTATAAACTGTCAGAATTTGTACTAGGCAAACTATTATCAATTAATGCTAAAGTGTATGTTCAATTGCCTCAACAAAGTACATTTCTAAAGCTTGTTTGTTGTTTTCATCATTATTAATTTGATGTTGTTGCAATCACTTTTGACAGCATGTTAAACTCATTTGCTGATTGATAAATCACCCAGAATTTGTACTAGGCAAACCAAAATCAATAAATGCCAAAAGTGTTCACTAAATTGCCTTAACAAAGTACTTTTTCTGAAGTTGTTTGTTGTTGTCATAATTGTTAATTTACTGTTGTTACAAATATGTTTGACAACCTTTTTTACAAATTCATTACTTGACGTGTATTAATCCATAAATTTTAAGTGGCAAAGGTACTATCATTGCAAAGTCCTTATATATCATCTTTGTCATCATAACGTACAATTTCTGGACATATTGTTGCTACTATAATTTTATCATTGTTTTATATAACTTGTTTTATTAGCACATAATTCATCTAAGAAGTCACCGATCATAATTATTGAAATCAATGTTATTTCTAACATTTGATGTTTCATTGGTAAAGGGAATGTACCATTCATTTCCATTTCCTTTTACCCCTTTGAACTTTACCAAGTGACTTCTTTCCTTGAGTGAGCTAGAGAGAGGGGTGGGTTTTACCTGGTATTTTTTACCCTTCATCAACCAACTAGGTCGTGGGATGTCTCCTTTGGAGTGAGTATTTTCTCCTCCTAAACAGAAAGAGGTATCCTATTGGGGTGACAGTGATAGGACTACCTCTGTGTTACATCAATCTAATCCTACTTGCCTTTAGGATTTGGGCAAGTATAGATTGTGCGATAACAGATCCAATCATCTATATGCAACAATTATTGATTTATTTATTAACTACCCTATCCTACTTGAAAAAATAAACATTTTCAAGTGTAGAGTACTTCCAATGAAGCCATGTACACAAAAACATTACAAATATGTTCATATGCAAATATGAAAAATATACCTCAATGACTGTCTAAATATGAATAACCAACTGGTCTGATTGATTTGATGCCAAGAAGCATTGAATAAACAATTGGTTCTTTGGCCTAATGATTGCCTGTAACCAATATTCAATGTAGTCACTCGTCCTTGTGTTTTCTTCTTCATTTTAACTAACTTGCATGCCCTCCTTTGTCACACCCTGCAGATCTCTGGGGAATTGTATTTTTCACAAAGGAAAACTTGCAAGGGACTCTGCGATCTTAGGTTCCATTGTATTCTCTCCATTGGATGTTGTCCATGGTTCTTTAGATTCCCCTGTACACTTACAAGGACAATTAAAGAAGGTTTCTATATCCACTTGTTGCAAATATGGTTCATGGAACTCTTGTTCTTCTGTCTCTTCAGATCTATCTCCAAGTGCTACCAAGAATTGAGAAAATTCTTGGAGTAGAAAATTCTTGAATATTCTGAAGTTCTTGTTGGTTAATATTCCATGTCTTGCACATGGGTTATTACATGGGGTTTTTACAGATCAAAAACTTACAAATAAAACTTCAAGGCAAAATAAGCACTTGAATTCTCATGTTACTAAGGCCATGCTGTCAAAAAGACCCTATTGACATGAGTAGTGAATAAAACCAAAATGATAAAAGAAATAATCCCACACTCACTTCAAAACTAACTCCTTGAGAACTTCCTCGACAACTATGCCAAAAATGTTAGTCGAATTATTTGAAGATAATTTCATTGCACTTTATCATCAATTTGAGTTTTGTAAACTTATGAAGTTGTCGGAAAAATATATGCATAGATAAATCTTGAAGTGATATTAAACTATGAACTCAACTCACCACTCATCACATGATTGATGAAATGAAATTTGTAAACATAAAGTAATCTAATTGAATCTGAAATGTCATTGAAGATTAATTAAGATTCATTGTGAGATCCTAAGGTAGAAATTCAAGCCAATCATATGTAATCCAGATTATGACTGACAGTACTCTGAGAGTAGATTTCTTTCTTTTCTTTAAAACATATTACTCAATGAACACAAATTATGCCTTTTACTATATGTATTTGCTACAAATCATTCAGACCAATTAATATGCACTCACATAAATAGACAATGACACAGAGATTTTCATGAAGAAACCCAAAAGGGAAAAACCTCTTCTTCTTATGAATGAAAGGCAAGCTCCAACTTTTCTTTACATTCTTATTTTATCTGAGCTACAACCTAGACGGGGCTTCTACCTTTGTTTCTTCAACACCTACTGAATGGAAGATACAACTCCCATATGTACAAACACCAACTTGTACAAGATACTTTTACAGTCTCCCCTTGCTCCTCCCTACCACCCTCGAATCCTTCTCTGTCACTAAGAACCTGCAAACCAACTCTTTATCTTCTCTATCAAATATTAATCATTCAAATCCTCTCTGTTTATATATTCATATCAGAATCCATTCTTAACCAAACCACTTAGATTTATCAATCTGTGCATATGTCTTCTCTCCTTAATCTTTGCTCTATCTTCATCATTTCTTCTCACTGTCCCTATATAATTTTATTTTAGTTCATCTTAATTTACAGAAATGAATTTTAATTTTCTCCTTTGTGTTTTTTCAGAGCTTCGAATCCACCATTATTTCCTTACCATCACACACAATTTCACTTGTATTTACCCTGTACATTTAGAGTGTACACTGGAACCCTTAGGCTTCGAAGATTCAGTTACAATAACTGAATAACTACCTTACAGTGATCATCATTGGCCAAGGCATCAAGAAGAACAATATCCACATGATCAATTTAAGTATTTAATCAACATTGTTTGATGAACATACGTTTGTTTTGACTTTTCGTCATACAATAACCCTCGAGCGCTTCGGCAAGACACTTGTGCTAAACCATATGCCCATTGGCTATGACCATAGGCTAATCGAAATGTGTTTCACATTTTGCATTTCGACAATCCTATGTCGAAGGGTCTCGACACTCCAAGTTGTGATTTCTAAAATGGAACGTAACTTCATGCTAGCTCTTCCCTCTCACATGACCATCGATGATAACCACTGCCTATGCCAAAAATGCATTTCGCATTTCGGCATTTCAATGTTTCGCATTTCGGCATTTCGACATTCCACATTTCGACATTTCGACACTTCAATGTTCCTGTGATGAAGTGTTTTGACACTCCAAGCCACTATCCCCGATATCCACTTTTCTCTGATCTACGACCCATGACAATTTGTGATCAAATGGTCCTGATCTCATCGGGACTTTACGTTTCGTGATTTCATGTATCATGATATTGGAGGTTGGAGCACCTCCTTTCTTTGACTTTTCAGTAGGCGAAAAGCCGATATGTGACCACGTGTCCTACCCGAAGATGGAAGGTCCTCCTGCTTTCGGGATTTTACAAGCCCGCTTCACTTTTCACTTTAAAGAACATGCAAGTTCTCCTAGATCTGACGACTGTTGGGCCCCACGCTTGGATCTAATGCTCGAGATCTGTTCTCTTCTACTGCGTGCTCCTTCCTTTCTGAATTCCTGACTCCTTCCTTTCTAAATGCCCAAGTTTTGAAGGTTCCTTTCTTCTAACCAGCATGCAGTTGATTATCTCGGTCTTATGGATTTAAGTTTGAAATTAATGATAAAACCAATGACAAAACCAAGCCCTGTGCAAACTGACCAACAAACTCCCCCTTTGGTATTGATGGATAACATGGAAAACTTTAAATCTCTTATCCCCCTTTTGACATCTATGGCAAAGGAAACAACCATACTCCCCATGAGAAACGAAAACCAACTCTAAAGATGTGTCATTTCACTAGCAACTCTCCCTATCAAAATAATCAATAAACATGTGCAGTCTGATTTTATTATGAAGCCCTTGCAAACTTTGAGAGTGAAATGAAATTACAGAGGGTAAACCCCCAACTAATCCCTGAGACTGTCAAATTTCATTTTAGGTAAAGGTTTAGTAAATACATCTACAATATGATCCTTTGTGCCAACATATTCCAGTTTAATAACATTAGACATAACCTGTTCTCTTAGAAAATGAAATTTGATGGGAATGTGCTTTGTTTTTGAATGCATAACAGGATTTTTAGAAATAATAATTGCACTGGTATTATCACAGAAGATAGGTATAGGTTCATCATAATGAATATGGATATCTTCCAGCATTTTTTTCATCCATAGAACCTAAGTGCAACAAGTTGCAACTGCTATGTATTCTGCTTCAGCAGTAGACAGAGACATTGTTGATTGTTTTTTACTTGACCAACTTACAAGACATCCTCCAAGAAACAATGTTGCTCCACTAGTACTCTTCTTTTCATCAACACAACCTGCCCAGGCAGCATCAATGAAAGCATATAAATCAAGCTGATTACCTATAGGATACCACACACCATACTCTATTGTCCCCTTAAGATATCTGAAAATTCTTTTGACTACAAGAAGATGAGAATTTGTTGGTGAAGCTTGAAACTTGCCAACTTAATAAACTGCATGTATAATATCAGGTCTTGTAGTTGTAGCATAAACAATACTACCAATCATAGATCTATACATTGTCTGATCAACATCTTTAGTATCATCAAACTTACTTAATTTACAACCAGTAACCATGGGAGTGCCAACTAGTTTAGAATCTTCCATCTGAAATTTCTTAAGCATTTCGTTGATATATTTGGTTTGAGAGATGGAAATACCTTTATCAGTTGAGTAATTTGCAATCCTAAGAAAAACTTCATTTCTCCTAGCATGGACATCTCAAACTCTTTCTACATACTTTTAGCAAACTTTTTACTGAGCCTATCATCATCACTACCAAAAATGATATCATCTACATATATTTGAACAATGATCAGCCTATCATTTTCTTCTTTAATGCAAAGATTACTATCAGTGTTACCTTTCCTTAATCTTTGCTGCCTCAAGTAATTGTCAAGTCTAGAATACCAAGCCCTTGGTGCTTGCTTCAGCCCATACAATGCCTTTTTTAATTTGTAACCATATTTTTCTTCTTCTTGTACCTGAAAACCATCTGGTTGTTCCATATATACTTCTTCCTCTAAATCACCATTCAAAAATGCAGACTTTACATCCATTTGGTAAACTTTAATGTGTTTAGAACTAGCATAAGCTAGAATCGGTCTAATGGATTCCATTCTTGCAACAGGAGCAAAAGTTTCTCCATAATCTACTCCTTCTACTTGTGCATACCCTTTACAAACCAATCTAGCCTTATTTCTAGTTATTTTACCTGCTTCATCCATCTTATTTCTGAAAACCCATTTAGCCCCTATGACATTCTTATTCAAAGGTCTAGGAACCAATTCCCATGTCTTATTCTTTTCTATTTGACTAAGTTCTTCATTCATTGCTTTCATCCATTGTTCATATTTAATTGCTTATTCAATGCTTTTGGGTTCAATCATAGAAAGTAAAGATACATGTTCATGAGTTGATGTGGATTCTTGCCTTCTGCTTTTTGTTCCAACACCTGCATTTAAGTCACCAATTATTTGTTCTTCAGGGTGATTTTTCTGTATTCTCTTGCTTGGAGTCTTTGATGGAATCATGCTTTTAGATGGAGTTGTGCCCTGTATCAAAGTAGGAACTAATTGTTCACTGTCAGCAGCCTTAGTTTCTTCTATTTCACTTACTTCTTCATACATCTTATGTTTGTCATATATTTCATGTATTTGTTGATCCTTTTGTTTATATTTGGACTTCAAAATGAGGACTCATCAAACCTTACATCTATAGATTCGACAATCTTTATTAATATGAAATTATAGCATTTATAAGCCTTTCTTGAACATGAATATCCAACCAGTATGCCTTCATCAGTTCTAGAATCTAATTTTCCCAGATCTTTATTAATTCTTTTAATGTAACACTTACTCCCAAAAATTCTAAAATGTTTTATGTTTGTTGGTATTCCTTTCCATAATTGATAGGATGTCTTATCAGTATTATTTCTTAGCAAACTTCTATTCAATATGTGTACAATGGTGTGAATAGCTTGAGGCCAAAACATGTCATTCAATCTGGACTCATTTAACATTGTTCTTTCCATTTCCATAACAGTTCTGTTTTTTCTTTCAACAACACCATTTTGCTGAGGTGTTTTTGTAACAGAGAAATGTCTTTTAATTCCATTTCATCACAGTAATTTTTAAATTCTTTTGACACAAACTCTCCTCCATTGTCTGAGCTTAAGCATTTAATCTTCATATCAATTTCATTTTCAATCAATTCTTTGAAAACTTGAAAGCAACTAAATGTTTTAGACTTCTTTTTTAATAAAAACAACCAAGTCATTCGAGTAAAATCATCCACAAATAATAGAAAGTATATTTCACCATTTATACCTATTGTCCTCATAGGTCCACATACATCAACATGTATTATTTCCAAAGGTTTTGTTGTAGAATATTCCTTTGTTTTAAACTTGACTCTAGTTTATTTACCATGTTGACATTGTTTACAAATAGAGTTGGAAAGATTCTTTATGATAGGTAAGTTCCTTATTGCCTCATTTTTATTTAACTGAATCAAATTGTCAAAGTTAATATGCCCAATTCTTTTATGCCATAACCAGCTTTCATCTTCATGTCCAAGATAACAATTTTCATCCTTCTCATCTAAAATGTATATGTTATTTGATGTCCTTGTAGTTGTTCTAACTATCTGATTTGTTTTAACATCCCTGATTTGACATTTTTTAGAATCAAATATCATAAGATGCCCTTTATCACACGTTTGACTTACACTCAACAAGTTATGTTCCATATTTTCAACCAGTAAAACATTTTCAGCCATTATGTCTTTGTTCAAACAAACAGTGCATCTTCCAACTATTCGAGTTGATTGATCATTACCAAATGTGACCTTCTTTTCTTTCATCTAAAGAATCAAATATTTGTTTTCTGCCTGTCATATGTTTTGAGCATCCATTGTCCACGCACCACTTAACTTTATGATCATCTTGTAAATCAAGTTTGCACTCTTCAATTTCTAAATGACCATTCTTCCTTTTCCAATAACTAGTTTTCTGATTTGTGTATTGGCTTATAACAGATTTTTGAAAATTCATTGGACAATTTCTTGAAATATGTCCAAAGTTGTTACACCTATAGCATTCAACTTCAAATTTCAAAGCATCAAATCTGTTATGTGAGTTGTTCACATTGTTCTTAATAGATTTATCATGTCTTCTTTCATATTGAAATCTAGATATGCCATGACTGCTATGTGCACTTATGTTTCTTGAAAAAACATTACAAAAAGATGCTTTGTGTCCATACTTATAACAAAAGAAACAGTAACCTTCAAACCTGTTTTGATGACTACCATATTTTTTTCTATGCACTGTTGAAGCATGATTATCTTCTTTCTTTTCTAATTCATTTTGCTTGTATGTGTTTTTCTCATTTGTATGTTTTGTACTTGATTTTTCAAGACTTGAACTAGAGCTTGTATTAGTAACCTCAGAATTATACCCAATTCCAGTCTTATCATAAGTTGATCTTTGACTACATATAATTTGATTCAACACTTGAGAACTATGATTCATGTTATTTTCTTGTACTTTCTTTCTTAATAAAACTACTTCAAATTTTAAACATTCATTTTCCTTTTCCTTTTCTATAAGTATATTATTTAGAGCTTCTTCAGTTACTCTAGCCTCTTCTATTTTGAGTTTTAAGTCAACTAACATGATCTCAGTGTTCTCAATTAAAATGTTTGACTTCTGTAATTCTTGATCTAAATTCTCAATTTCTCTTTTGAATTGTTTGCATTCTCTTCTTACTTTCTTTAGTTCAGACAAAGCACTTACAAGTTCAGCTTCCAGGTCAACTTCACCTTCTTCTTCTTCAATAAGTTCATCATTCTAATTTTCCATAGCCATAAAAAGTCTTATATCTGAACTTTCATCACTTTCATCTATATCTAAGGACTCACTATTATTTTTGATGAATAGACTTTTCTTTTTATAAGAATTTCTTTGAAATGGCTTCTTATACATTTTCTTATATTCTTTGATTTTGATGTTACTTTCTTCTTATCCATCATAATGTTTATTGAAAGGACACTTAGAAGCAAAATTCCTTATTCTACCACAATTAAAGCACTTGAGAGGAAGTTTACCTTTGTACTTGTCAATACCTCTTTTTAGATTTTTGACAAAGTTAGCTTCTTCCATGTCTTCTTCTAAATCCTCATGATTACTGGTTTCTGTTTCAACCTTTTTCTTGTCCTTCTTTGTTGCCTTGAAAGATGCTTCCTTATTGGAAGGATTCTCATTAGATGTCCTCTTCTCATATGTTGTTAGTATTCCTTGCAACTCATCCATTAGTAAAGTAGCAATATCAGTTCTTTCTTCTAAAGAAGATATTTTGGGATCAAATCTTGCAAGTAAATATCTAAGCACTTTTTGCACAATAATACCATTTCCAATTGTTTCTCCTAAACCTCTCATAGTATTGACTACTTCATCAATACGTAAAAAATAGTTAGCTATATCTTCAGATTCTTCCATATTTAAACTTTCAAATTGAATTCTATATGATTATAATTTAGCATTCTTAACCTTAGTATCTCCTTCATATACCTTCTTCAGTTTTTCCCATAACTCTTTTGATGACTCACAATGCATTACCTTAACAAATTCTGAACCTGCCAATCCTCCAAGTATTTCATACATAGCTTTGGAATTACTGTCATAGAGTTTCTTCCATGTAGCATCTGTTGGAACTGTTGTTGGAGCCTTATATTCATTCAACACAATCTTCCAAACATCTACTCCTTGAGACTGTAAAAATAACTTCATCCTGATACTCCAAAAAGCGTAATTATGTCCATCAAACATAGGTAATCCATGTTTAGTAAAATCAGATTTCTTATCCATTAT
>ML796724.1:443956-482119 GCA_009831015.1 Picea engelmannii | reverse complement strand
ACATAAATAGACAATGACACAGATATTTTCATGAGCAAACCCAAAAGGAAAAACCTCTTCTTCTTATGAATGAAAGGCAAGCTCCAACTTTTCTTTACATTCTTATTTTATCTGAGCTACAACCCAGATGAGGCTGCTACCTCTGTTTCTTCAACACCTATTGAATGGAAGCTACAACTCCCAGATGTACAAGAACCAACTTGTACAAGAGACTTTTACAGTCTCCCCTTGCTCCTCCCTACCACCCTGGAATCCTTCTCTATCACTAAGAACCTGCAAACAACCTCTTTATCTTCTCTGTCAAAGATTAAGCATTCAAATACTCTCTATTTATATATTCATATCAGAATCCATTCTTGACCAAACCACTTAGATTTATCATTCTGTGCATATGTCTTCTCTCCTTAATCTTTTCTAGATATCTTCATCATTTCTTCTCACTGTCCCTGTATAGTTTTATTTCAGTTCATCTTAATTTATAGAAATGAATTTTAATTTTCTCCTCTGTGTTTTTTCAGAGCTTCGACTTGACCATTATTTCCCTACCATCACACACAATTTCACTCGTATTTACCCTATACATTCAGAGCATACACTGGAACCCTCAGGCTTCGAAAATTCAATTACAATAACTGAATAACTACCTTACAGTGATCATCATTGGCCAAGGCATCAAGATGAACAGTATCCACACGATCAGTTTAAATATTAAATCAGCATCGTTTGATGAACATACATTTGTTTTGACTATTCAGCATAGAATAACCCTCAAGCGCTTCGGAAAGACACTTGTGCCAAAGCATATGCCCATTTTTTGTGACCATAGGCTAATCGAAATGTGTTTCGCATTTCGCATTTCGACAATCCCATGTCGAAGGGTCTCGACACTCCAAGTTGCGATTTCTGAAATGGAGCGTAACTTTGTGCTAACTCTTCCCTCTCACATGACTATCGGTGATAACCACTGCCTACGCCAAAAACACATTTCGCATTTCGGCATTTCAACATTTCACATTTCGACATTTCAACTTTCCGCATTTCGGCATTTCGCATTTTGGTGTTCCTATGATGAAGTGTTTCAACACTCCAAGTCGTGATCCCCGATATCCTCTTTTCTCCGATTGACGACCCATGGCCTTTCATGAGTAGACAGTCCTGATCTCATCGGGACTTTGTGTTTCGCGATTTCACGTATCGTGATATTGGAGGTTGGAGCACCTCCTTTCTTTGACTTTCCTGTCAGTGAAAAGTTGATCTATGAACATGTGTCCTACCCGAAAATGGACGATCCTCCTTCTTTAAAGATTTTATAAGCCCGCTTCACTTTTCACTTTAAAGAACGTGCAGGTTCTCCTGGATCTGACGATGATCGGGCCCCATGCTCGGATCTAACACCCGAGATCCATTCTCTTCTACTGCGCACTCCTTCCTTTCGGAATTCTTGACTCCTTCCTTTCTGAATTCTCGAGTTCCAAAGGTTCCTTTCTTCTAAACAGCGTGCAGCTGCTTCTCTCGGTCTTATAGATTTAAGTTTGACATTAATGACAAAACCAAGCCCTGTGAAAACTAACCAACACAAACAATTGTGATCACGTATCTCTGAGACTAATATTATCCAACATGAGTTGTGTAGTAGAATCCTAGATTGGCTTAACCAAGAATAATCTACAAGCTTCTTTATGTTGACATTAATCTCAAGGAAAATTAACATGAAACTAATTCTCACTCCACACAACATGAAATTGAAATTTCAATGCAGAAATAAAATAAGATCACACAACAGAAAATGAACTATTTGGGCAACATATACTACAGAGGGGGCCCTGCCTCTCTTGGGATATGGTACCAAGAATGACTATGATTGAAAACTCTTGACCTACAAAAATTTCTTTATTCCATAATTCTCCCCATGATTACATTGATGCTTTCTTCAGTCTCCTCTCTACCTTCTCTTCCTTCATTACAATAATCTTCCTCACATTTACACATATGGCTTTCAAAATAAGGAAGGAAAATAATTACAACAAAATGAGACCATATTCCAAATATATGGATCTACACCCATTAAAAACTTGATTAAGGAAATGTAGTTTAATTCATGGTTGTTTTAATAGTATGGAATCCAATAACATAATCTTTGACAAAACCAAATTCGTCCACAAAATCTGTAACTGCAGAAATTTGGGCACTGCAGAATTTCTTGGAAATTCCACCTTGAAGATCCTCCATTATCTCTCAAAACAAATAAATTTTTAAAATGTATTCTTGTGGAAACCAATTTGGACCATTCTACACAAAACCCATGTCTTGGATTTTCAAGATATATCTTCATCTTTCGAGAAATCACATCGGAAGTCGGTTGTTTGAAACTGTTTACTAATTTTGATCATAACTTGGACCAAGTGATTGGAGACTCACACATGTGACCCGGGCATGATATGATTAATAAATAACCATATAGAAGCATCCAAATATGATATTTGTGTACCCATTTATCTATTGGACACGTGGAAGTATGAGGAACAATGATGGTGCTGCAGGAACTATGTTGCATAAAACCTACGTTGTTGTAGGAAACCTGGAACTGACTGTTGTGGGATCACATTACTGAACTCATAAAAACATCAGTAGAAAACCAACTTATAATTCTCATTAATTCACTATAAATGAAGGAAATACATGATAATTAACTGCTTGAGCATATGGGGGTGTACCGTGGTGCTTTTGTGAATATTTGTGGTAGGAATGGTGATAAATGAGTAAAGGGTGAAGTAAAATGATCAAAATGAATGATTCGAATGGTGTAAAAAGATGACATATTGGTGACCCAATAATAATTATCTTTACAAAATTATCTTACATTACAAATTTTTAACCTAAGAGAGGATAAATACAATATAATTTGTGAACTTGCATCTATTGCATACAATTGTCTTTGAAAATCCATGCAACTTGTGTATTTTATTCATGTAGGTAGTAGCCAATTTGGATAATGAAAATGTGGCCTAAATTGGTAGGAAATGCACATATATGGTTAGATCAGAGACCTGAAACATAATATCACCATTGTTGGATTTCAAAAATTTAATAATAAACTCCATTGTGACATCTTCCTGTATTTGGTCAGGAATTTGGAGTGGTTGCAATAGGCTTGGGGACCAAACCTATCCAAAATAAATTTCATGGTTATGAGAAGCAAGAGTCAATAGAAAGTAGAGATTATACCCTCCTTAGGCTAGGTACTATCCATAAAGAGGAGGTTTTTGCATATGGAAATTCAGAGAATATCCCCCATTTGCAAGACTGAGTTGGCGTGCTATGCATTGTGTTATTGGTTAAATCATTATTATCTAAAATCCTACAAAATATTTCAATACTTGAAAATTTTTGGATTGGACATACCATGTGCTTCCTATGTGCTTGTAGTTATATTGTTACCCCTCAATTATTTTACTTTATCAGATGCCACAAAGAAACGTTGTTGTCTTATTGACATCCTTGTTAGGTTCATGGAGAAATAATCAAATAGTGAGGTCACAAGAGAGACAAAGTCACATATATCAAGAAACAAATCATTAAGTGGGCATTCAAGGTTTGTTTGCATTGCATTGGTTTTTTATCATATTGACATAATGCTTTATTATTATTTTAGAGTAACCTTTAGGCTTTTGTGATTTTCTTATAGGCCCTGGTTGTGTCAAAGATAAAAGAAACATCCACAAGAAGGAAGTAACGACATTTGTTGAGAATAATTTCCTATATTTATAGGAAAAATAAAGGTAGATGGATACTTAGATTTCCTTTATAGCCTCTCAAACCCACTCAACCTTGTAAAAAAACATCCTCCATACATATGAAGAACAATGACAAATACTAGAGACTGTGCAACCACTGAAAGTGATTTAAATGTATATCACATTCCTTGGTGATATATCCATAAATTATGATATGTACTACAGTCCATTCATCAAGTGTCTTAAAAAAGTAGAAAAGGATCTTTGCAAGCCAATATTTTGGAACACCATCTCTCAATTTGATTATTTACAGCAGGACGAACTAAGAGTAGTAGGGTGCAAAAGAAACATGGACTTCTCTATATTGTTTATGGTTTTTCTAAGCATGTCAAGAAATGAAACATATGAAATATGAATGCAGTCATCATTGTCAAAGGCACCTCTTGGGACAAGGGAAACATTTATTTATGACAAGCTTCAACACATCATCCACCTAATAAATAATAGATAATAATAATGAGGATACCAAAATTGCAAGTTATTTAAATTTTAGACAACACTAAGTTTTCCCCAACTCTTGGCCATGTAAAAATGAGTGCAATGATACCAGATAATTATATCAACTTTGAATGGTATCTACACTATATGAAAATAAAAAAAATAAGTATATATAGACAATTACACATTGAAACTCTCTCAGGAATGGAGTTGTTTGAAAGCAAACAATCATTGTTTCTTTTATTTTGAAGACTTGTAACTCTTCTCCTAATTGAGTAAAATTGTTGATTTCAAATTAAACCGACTAGTGAAGTCATAAAACAACCTTTTTCATAAGGAAATGAAAGCTTCACAACTTTTGAGTTATAGAGAACCATATTCTCAGTTCTCAAATTGGGTAATACTCACAGAGTTATAAGTTTGTCCAGAATTGGTACTACTTTACTTATTTTTGTTTGAAGAGGAGATATAACAGAGCCACATGACCCCTAATATTTCCCATGTAGCAGTAGCTTTAGCTCCTTATTTTCCTTGTCTATTAATTGCACCTGACACAACTTGAAAGTTGTTAACAAGCTAGTAATGAGTGTCATAAAGTGAAGGTTTTCAAATTGTTGGCATTTCAAATATGTGCAGAAAGTGAAGTTTTTCAAATTCTTGGCATTTCGAATATGTGCAGAAAGTGAAGGTTTTCAGGTTTCCAAATATCTACATAAATCATTATTGCATCAGACCAGTCCTAAGTTTTTTTAAAAGTGAATAATTTCAAAGAGATTTTCAAAATAGAATATTTTCATCTCTAAGAGAATTCATCTCAAATATTATCATCATCAAATCTCAATCTATGCCTTCTCAAGATTTCTCTTGATATTGTTTTTCTTTTACCTCAGGGACTATACCTCTATGCTCAAAAATTGAGCTTTCTTCTTAGACACATCCAAAAACCATGTTTTTCTCTTGTATCTCAATCAACATCTTTCAAAGAAAGTATTTTTATAGACAAATACATCTATATCTATTGATCTAGAGGATGTGTTGTTGTAGATTTCATTTGAGAAAGCTTTGTTGTTATGTTGGGGCACACTTATGTATCCTTTAGCAATACATAGCCTTGTTTAAATGATTATGGTTATCAAATATGCTAACAAAATAATGTTATCTGCGATAGTAATTATCTCCAGCAGTGCTCAGTTGCCAGTTAAATATGCCCCCCATCTACGTTAGATATGTCATTCCATACTAGTGGATTCTATAACATTTACAAATAGCTTGCATGAAATAATAAAACTAATATGCTTTGTAATACCTTCATCATACATTCGTTGGCACTAAATTTTGTTCTTATAAATATGAGTGTGTCCCTACTATAAGCTCAAACATTAATAACAACACCATAATCCTTGGCACGAAAGAATGATATCTTTCCAAGTCAAAACTTGACAATAATCCACCTATAATTCCCTCTCATATGGCTAAAATAGGGTCTAGATTACAATGCAAAGAAAAATAAGCAATCAGAGGTTTTAGAGCATGCTTTTCCATACACACAACATGCATCAATTTCCCGACCAACTCCCTTATGCATCTTACATACGAAATTTACAACAAGTTCCAAATCCCCAAAAACTATAAGGTGACCACAACCTAGATTATAGGCATTTTCAATGCCTAGCAGTAATGCTTCAAATTCAGTGGCATTTTTTGTGCAAGAAAACTCTAGCCTATAGGAAAAGTTATGAATTACCCACATGAGAGTATAATATAATACCAACTATGTTTCCTTCATTGGAGCATGAACCATCAAAGTGCATATGCCGCATCCCATCCTCTAAGTCGATTTGTTCCAAGGCAGTGTTGTCCTCCTCTGCAAAGATGGAATACACTCCTAGGTCCTCCACGATATAATTCATGTTAGGTTGTGGGATTCTTTCCATGTAAGGTGAAATTCTCCCCTCCCTAAGGACTATGATGTTTTTACCATTCCGTGGAAAAAATAAGTGTGTCCCATCGAGTGAGAGGTATCCACCTGTAAAATCTTGCCAATCTCTTCCTAAGATGATCAAGTAATTATTCAATGGCATATCGATTACCTGAATATTAAGGGTTGTCCTTATTTCAGGATGCACACACAAAACCAAGGTCACGTCCTTGATTTCACCTATGGTCATTTGTTGTAAACTATTATAAGAGAGCATGCTTTTGGCGTTTTCATTTGTACATGACAAGCCTAGATATTCCATAATAATCTTCAACAATACACTTGGGCCCGAACCGTCGTCAATGAGACAACAATGGGCTATTTTTTCCATAATCTTTACAGAAATAAACAACGGGGGGTTTTTTACAGGGTGTCTAAATTTATGTACACCTACTTTATTTATAGATGAATTCTCTTCATCTACCTCTTCAAAGAGGATGGCTACAATGGAAGCTTTTCCTTCCATAAAAATTTTCAAATGCTTTGTTTCTCAGGGATGACAACCATGTCCAAGAGGGTAGCATCAACTTTAATATTAGCTAATTGATTTAGAATGTTGTGTTTGGAAGAGGCAAGAGGGGAGGTATTTCCTTGACTTTCAGGGGCCTTAGGAACCTGAACAGTAGCAGCTGGTGAAGATGAGCTTGGGCTAGAAGAAGTACGAGGAGGATCATATTTACCTTTTGGAGCATAGGATTTATTCCTGTTATTTATGATCATGACATCCTCTGGCTCTGCAAATTATAGGACAACAATAGTAGTTTCAGGTATTTTACTAAACATTTTTTCTCTGGCACTCTTCTTTACTTCACAAGTACTTTCCTCGTGGTGTTCCTTGCAAAAGTTACACCAATTGCGAGGCATGATTTCTTTAGGCTGAAAATTTTTCTCATTAGGATTCCTAAAGGGTGGTGTAGAAGAATATGAAGCCCCAGGGGTAAGTGAAGGGACATTTCCTTTTCACTCATATGATATCATTCAATTATTCATGTCTTGTAAAAGCTGTAAGAGGGGGGACCTGTTTTTCTGTTTAACCGAGTCTCCCTAGGGAAGACATGTTTGTATGTTTAACCGAGTCTCCCCGGGGAAGACATGTTCTTTCAAGATGTTCTTCATACTCTAAAAAAGTATGCATAGAGGAACCAAGGTTATAAATGGCCTTTTACTCAAGCCTATGACAATAGGGGGAAGGTAAAGCATTATAGTAATGCATAAAAGTGTCTTGGTTCTAAGGGTGAATAATTTCAGGAATTTGATTATATAATTTGGTGAAACGCAACTTGAAAGACTTGATAGTTTCACCATCCTTATAAGAAATGTTATTGTATTCCCACAACTGCTCAGCTGGGCTCTTAGACTTACCATAGGTAGACTTGAACCAATACACTAACTCCTCTCAAGTAGAAATAATCTTGGGAGGAAGGTCAAAGAAATTGGCCGCAACCATCCCTTCCAGGGAATTAACAAATAAGCACATACAAGTGTCATTGTCACTTTCTCCTATGCTGTGACAGGCATTATAAAATGCCACCAAGTGTTCATTCATAGTGACCGTGTTATTCCCTGAAAACCTAGGGAGATGCTCTTTAAATTTATGAAGTGGACAAGTAGCAGGTGCTAGGTTAAGAGGGGAGGAAACATACCACAGAGTAGTTGTAGGATCTTCTTCAAATTGAAAGAGCCCATACTTTTTAATGAATTTGGCGGGGTTTTTAGTAGATTGGATAGGGACTTGGTGACTATATAAGATACCAATCACTGAAGAGGTTGAAGGTTGATATGAAGAAGCACCTCCAGTGCCACCACTAGATGCCATCTTGTGAACGATAGGTAAGGGAGAAAAATATGGACTGGATGAATCATATAAAGTCCTCCTTAGAGCACTTTGTTGGGCTGACAAAACAACATTTCTTCTTCCTATTTCAGCGATAAGATTAATTTCAGGTGCTAAACCTCTTATTCTCCTAGAGATGCAAGGGTCTAAGGACATGAAAAGAAGGTCAAAACTGCAAGAAAAAGAAAGCTATGGTTGATTCCTAGGCTGTCTTTGCCCAACTTCCCAATGCTCTTGGACACTTATGTCTTGTTCAATTGTTGCCCATGAGCATTCAAGCTCAACCCAGGTATTATTGGTCTTTAAGATGGTATTAAACAAGTTTAAAGCAATGCTGGTCTGATATTTAATACCAAGCTCAATATTGGGTTGTCTTGCAGCAGGTATAGTCATAAAGAAAAGAAACAGTCAAAGAATCAATATCAGAAATAAAAATACATTCAATGATAATCAAGCATAAAATCAACCAGAGATATATGGAAGATCTCCCCGGTATGGTCGCCAAACAAATGTTGAGGAAAATATATGAATTTATCTTACTCAATCATTTTCGAATCTTGCTTGGCTAAGGCAAGATAGATGAGAATATTACCCTATGTTTATAGCCTCAAAAAGTGTTTCCCAATCCCCAAGTATTAATTACAAAGGCTTAGGCTGGTTTTTTTTAAATAAAAAATTGTTGCAAAATATAACATTTTTATATTATTTTTTGAATATATGAAGATTGTAGAAAGTAAAGGTGGAGATCAAAAACAAAAATACCAAGTCACAAATTTAACACAAATGAGACAGAATAGCAATCGATTTATTTCATTCCAAAAGATCAAAAGTCTCTTTCTCTTTATAAAACCTTGTGGGGGGTATGGACCAAAGTCAAACTTAGATATCCCCAATGAAAACCATACAAAAGGAATCTGATAAGAAGTAAAAAATGAACTTTAAAATCTGGATCAGCTTGCCACAGACTGTTTCCCACTTGACTCTACACAATATCCTTTATTAGTCATGAAACTCAATTCATAAATAGACAAGTCTACACAGACTATCAAAGATAGATCAACACCTCTGAAACAAGCATCTAAATAATATGGTTCAACCTTGAACCTTGTTGTCTACAATATGACCCTTCTGTCATAAAAGAGAATTAGGATTTTAATGACTTGAAGAATGAATGAAAACTGTACTATCTCAATAAAACTCAAGAGAAAACCTTAGTATGTTTTCTCTTGCTATTCTCCCCTCGTTCTTCCTTCTCATTTGGCTTTTATGCATTCCAAATTAGTTGAAGTAGTTCAACTACCTCATTTAGTTAAGTTAACTAAAACTCAATTAACTTTTAGTTTAGGGGGAGAATTAATAATAATAATAACAATAAGGGTCTTTTATTAAATAATAACTAGTAGGTGGGACCACTTGTGACTCCCTTTAATTTATTAACAAAAGTAACATAACTAGACAATCAATCAAACACATCCCTCCTTGTGGCTCCCATAATCAATTCCATAATTTGAAATTTAAATATCACAGATATTTCCAATCATATCAAAACATGTAAATATCCACAAAATCCAAAAATAGTTTGTTGTCTAAAACTTTCAGCAATCCACTGTCCTCAATAAGTCAATAATAAAACATAATAAAAAACTGTATTCTCCACTTTGAGAGACAATTTTTCCATTGTTGTTACTATCCCATTTTGACTTCCCTGAATTAGCCTTAGGTTGTGTAGAACCTTGAAGCTTGATCTCACTGATAACATGGGAATAGTCATCTCTCAAGTGCATACGGGATGATACTGACTTGGCTGAATCACTTGAAGGAGAGGAGGGGGAAGAACAACGTTTCCTTTGTCATGCATATGGTGGGCTTCGATTTTGATTCTTTTTCTTGCGTTGGAGGAATGTACAGGTGAGTGTCTAGGGGAAACCTGAACATTTGGGCTAACAAGTGGAGGAGGAGGAGGTAAAGACAAATTTGGCTAGCCACGATGGTGGGACACTGTTGGGTGAACAATCTCCTGCCATTCGTCATTCTCGGGAACTTCAGGTTGCAAAGAAACATGAGGGGGCACAGGGATACCAGGAACATGCTGGGGCTAGAAGGGAGGCCTCTCTGGTCTAGGTTGGACTACCCCTTATCAAATCCAATTGAAAAATCCAGATTGAAACAACTAGTTTAACTCTTGAGGATCTGCATCAAAATGTATTGAGAATATGGGCCTTCTAGGCCCTCTATTCCAATTCCGTCAGCCCCTATTATTTCAGCCATGACTTCCTCTTCTAAATAAGCTCATCCTATATGCAGTAATTATTAGCAACTAACTCTTAAACAGACCATACATGACATTCTCTTAATATGAAACAAAGTTTGGCTCAACAATCACATCAGACCCATGCAATCCAATCCATAAAAATTATGTAATAATTGTCAAATGAGTAGGGGGTGAAATAGGGTTCAGGGATATTTGAGGGGCTTGTATTGAGCGAAAAAGTGATATCATGACCGGGAGTCAAAACTGTTGATTAAGGTTGGTTGTCACTGATGTCAACCCTTGAAGAAAGCCCAGTAGCATAGAGGTTTGGGTAATGAACCCAAGTTTGTTTGATGTAAAGATGACTCATTATTGTCTTGTCATGGTTGATAAGAAGTAAATATGGATGAACTCAAAAGTGGTCCCCTTATGGTGAAAGCCCTCACGGGAAGATGCTTTGCGGAGTGAGAGAACCCATGCTTAGTTGGGGAATAATGAGATTAAGGACAGTGAATTTTTCAGTGAAACTATCCTAGATGCATAGTGTTTGTCATTCCATTTCCATTGGTATGTGGAACGTCACATAACTCCTCACGGTTAAAGAGTTATGGCCATGTGAAGTTGGAGAACCCATGTTTGGGTAATGAACCCAAGTTTGTTTGATGGATAAAGGTATGAGTTTTGATATATTTTTAGGTAACACTATTCTATATGGATATTACATGTCATGCCATTTATGGTGGTATGTGGAACATCACATAACTCCTCATGGTTTGAGAGTTATGGCCTTACGAAGTTGGAGGACCCTCATATGTTGGCTTGAAGCCCCAAAAGGTCAAAGTAGTCAAAGTAGTTTAAGAGATTTTAGAAGGTAAATAATAAAGAGAAGTGATGAGTGTACTATAATTCAAAGTGAATACAAAATAATTTATTTAAATAATAAATTTAATGGATAAATTAGAAGTGGGTTAGACCTAAAATAAGGAAAGTGGGCAAAGTGACATAGAAGATGTTTTTAAGGAAGCTACTTGAAGATTATAAATAAGAGGCAAGGCTCTTTAATTTTAATCACACTTGAGAATATTGAATACCTATAGGTGTCTGAGGTAACCAAATGATATCTAAGCCGAATTTATGAGGGAAGGTGAAGAAAAGAAATATGAAATTCAAGGAAGGATAAATTCTTTTGATGATGCTTTCTAAGGTATGTCATTTACAGGTCATCTCACCATTTTCATAATAAATTTTTTTATAGAATTATTCATACCGTGAAATTTCTATTCCATTGAGGAAACATATACAAGTATCTATGTTAAAAAATTCAACTTGTGGGTCTTTGTATTTTTGGAGTTACACTCTATGGAAAATAGGTTTTGTGGTTAGTTCTGAAACTAGTCAAAAACAGGTGTTTCGGGTAAAAACATCATAAATTCTTCATAACAGATCCAAATTCAGTAAGACAAAATGTGTTCGTTAGAGTACAGTATTTAGTATATTTTTTAACATTTTCATATTGATTCAACAAATATTCTATGCAGGAAACGCTCTACAAGGTCGCTCTCTAGAATAGGCCAGAATTCAACAAGGTATGTCATTTTTTATATAACTCATTTTCTGAGAGGTCCCAAATAGTGAAACCTGGAGGAATTGCATAAAAAACACTTAGTAACATTGTGTATCAGTTTTAGATATTTATTCATTATAGGTACAAAGTTATGATCATTTCAAGTTAGGGTTGTTGACTAATCCAAAACTAGTCATGTGAGACTAAAGAAAAGTTTGATAAAGATGCTAGTCTCTTGTTGTCAAAGTTAAGGAAGGTTTGTAGGTATGCGATCATATACATTAGTTCTATTAAATAGTTACAAATCATATTTGGATGATGAAATTGATGAGGGCTTTTGTTTAAGGTACATGTTGGGTACATGGTTGAGACAAGTAGTTGATGAGGTGGCACATACATGAGGTTTATAGATGATGATGTTGGTACATATTGATGAGTCATAGTTGATGAGTAGTTGACACATGATTGGTACACACTTGGTACATGGTTGGTTTCGCTTGTGATGGCACAAGTTGATTACAGGTTGTTTGGTACAGGTTGGTGCATGGTTGGTGCACTTGTTTATGGTACAGGTTGATTACAGGTTGAGGTACAAGTTGATGCATGGTTCAGGTTTATTGGTACAGGTTTATAGCGATATATATCATAGTGGTAGTGTGACAGTGGTTCCATCATTCTACTTCAGGTTGGTTGGACGGTGCAAGGACAGGTGGTTGTAGCCACCTTCCGGTTGTAGCCGGAGAACATAGGGGGTTGTAGCCTCTTTCTGGTTGTAGCCAGAGAATTGGGGAGTTGGAGCTTCCCTCAGGTTATAGCCTAAGAAACTAGGGGGTTGGAGCCTCCTTCCAGTTGCAGCTGGAAAACAAAGGAAGTTGGTGCTTCCAATGAATGTAATTCTTCAATACATATAAGAAAAATCATTATGTGGTTTTCTCTCGCTTCAGGTTTCCAAGCAAAACATTGGTGTACTTTTTTTTGTGTGTGATTGTTCATTTGTTCATTTCTCATTATTGTATGATAATTCTACATTGATATAACACTTGGATTATTTGGTTTAAAAAGGATTATAATTTCTCTATTATTGATTCACCCCCCCTCTCAGTAATCCAACAATTGGTATCAGAGCAGGTTCCTTCAAAAATTAGTTTAACCACTGAAAGGTAGATCATGGAGAGCAACAACTTGTATAAAAATGGAATACCACAGTTTGATGGACAAAATTATGCTTTTTGGAGCATATGGATGAAGACATATATACAGGCACAGGGATTTCAATTTTGGCAATCAATTGTAGATGGATACACAGCACCAATAGTTTCACCAACAAATGACAAAGCAGTGAAACTTTGTGAGAATAATTCCAAAGCCAAAAATGCATTTTTTAATGGTGTCAGTGATACGATATTCACCAAAGTTGCAAATTGTAAATCCGCTAAAGATATTTGGGACAAGCTTCGAAATATTTATGAAGGAGATACAAAGGTCAAATAAACAAAGATTCAAACTTACAAAGGTCAATTCGAACAACTAAAAATGAAGGAATAAGAAAATATTGCAGCCTATGTCTTACGAGTCAATGAAACAGTGAATGCAATAATAGGATTGGGAGAAGAAATCGAAGAATCTGTAATTGTTCAAAAGGTACTAATATCTCTTCCTATGAGATTCAACCCTAAGATATCATCACTAGAAGAAAGATCAGATCTAAACTCAATAAGCATGGACGAACTGCTTGGAATCTTCATAGCATATGAAATGAGAACTGAACAGGAAAATCCAGATGTTAAAGAAGCAACCTTCAAAGCATCCAAAATATCAAAGAAAAATAAAAAACAACAAGAATAATATAGCAACAATAGTGATGTCTCGAAAGATGATGAAGAGGTGGCCAACTTCGTTAAAATACTGAACAAGGGAACCAACGGTAGGTATAGAGGTAAGATTCCTTTAATTTGTTTTAATTGTGATGGTATTGATCATTTTGCTAACAAATTTCCCCATAAGAAAAAGAGAAATGATGAAGGTTACTCAAAAGGCAAACACACATATAAAGGAAAAATAACTACAAAGAAATTTTTCAAGAAAATGTTATGCACCAAAGAAGACAACTCATCATCAGATGAAGATGAAGTCATTGACAGTGAGACAGGAAGAGTTCTATTCATGGCAGTAAAAGACTCTGAAGAAGAATATGAAGAATCCGAAGAAGGATCTGAAGAAGTCGAAGAAGAAATTGAAGAGGCAGAAGTTGACTATCGAGAAGAATTAACGTGTGCGATATAAGTTATCAGAAGAGAAAATAAGAAAAATAAGAAACTACAAGCAGAACTAGACAAGAAAAAGGACACTCGAGAACTAGAATAAATGATCACAAAATTGAAGGTTCAAATAGAAGAAGATAAAATAATTGAAGAAGCACTCAAATACTAGCTAGAAGAAAAAGACAAGATCATTGGAAACTTGGAAGCAAAGATTGTCACACTAAGAAAGGATATTCAAAAGAAAAATATGAAGAATAGCTCAAAATTTCTAGATGACATTATCAACAGTCAAAAATCTCATCTTGACAAGTCTAGACTTGGATACAATTAGACATAAAAGATATCAAGCTCCAAAACAACAGAGCAAGAAACAAATCCAAAAAGCTATGCAGAAACAATCAAAGGGGATAGGAAGATATACAAGGAAGATTACAGGGACACTCCTCCAACGAGAAGATTCAGATTTTGGAATCAACAACAGATAGATAGGTCTGAAGAAGAAGAAGGATTCATAAGAGCACCTCCTTTAAGAATATCTTCAACTCCCAAGTATCAAACTATATTTTTTGGTTTATGTTATGCATGTAATAATTTTGGACATAAAGTTGTGAATTGCAGAGCTAACAACATGAACAATAACAACTTTGAGAGTCATACAAAAAGGGGTTATTCAAGAATACCTAGTGAAACACAAAGAAGAAGTTACAACAGGCTTAAATCTTTGAGCACTGAAGTGGAATGTTACAAATGTAACAATTTTGGACACATGGCCAAATATTGAAAAATGACAGTCCCTCCTAAAGAACCTCAACCGAATAACAACAGTCACAGACAGGGACCTCATAAAATGAGATGGATAAGAAAGCAAGATTAGTATAGAAATGAAGAATGCATAGTCTCTCTACAAGCTAAGCAGAAGAAACACGGTTGGTATGTTGACAATGGGTGTTCAAAACACATGACATGTGATAGAGACAAATTTATTACATTACGGAAGGAAATAAATGGACCGGTCTCCTTCAGAAATGATAATTTAGCCAAAATCATTGGAGAAGGCACAGTCTAAATTGGGAAAAAGAATGAAAAGGCCCAAAATGTTCTACTGGTAGAAGATATGAAGCATAATCTTCTAAGTGTGTGTCAAATGTGTGACCAAGGTCATAAAGTTACTTTCGATTCACAAAAGTGTGAGATAAGAAGAGAAGGTTCAGGGAAATTGGTCGGTACAGCTGCAAGAACTTCAAACAACATAAATATGTTAAGTGAAATTGGAAATGAAAAGTGTTTTCTAGGAAAGGAAGATGAAAGTTGGCGATGGCATAGAATAATGGGTCACATTCATTTTGATAACCATGTCAAAGTCAGCAAAAGAGAAGCAGTCAGAGAAATGCCCTAGATCACGAAACCAACCAACACTTTGTGCAAGCATTGTCAACAAGGAAAGAAAACAAAGACTAGGTTCAAATCAAAGGAATATTCAACAACAAGACCACTGGAAATTGTGCATACTGGTCTAGTTGGACCAACTACAACAAAGGGATTAAAAGGTGAGAGATACTTTATGTTATTAGTTGATGATTATACAAGAATGACTATAGTTTGTTTTCTCAAGAACAAGTCAGAAGCTTTTGAAAACTTCAAGATCTACAAGGAAATGGTTGAAAATGAGATGGATTCAAGAATCAAATGCTTGAGATCTGATACTAGAGGAGAGTTCACTTCAAATGAATTTATGGACTATTGCAACAATCATGGAATAAAAAGGCAATTCTCTGTTGCTAGGATACCTCAACAGAATGGAGTTGTTGAAAGAAAGAACAAGACAGTACAAGAAATGGCTCAAACAATGTTAATGGATTCCAAATTGATAAATATATTTTGGACACATGCAGTACATACAACAGTTCACATTCAAAACAGAGTAATTCTTAGAAACAACACTGATAAAACTCCCTACGAGCTATGGAAAGGAAGACCAGTAAATGTGAAGCACTTCAGACTTTTTGGAAGCAAATGCTACATCAAAAGAGAAGATGAAAGAATGGTAAAGTTTGACTCTCGTGTGTACAAAGGATTATTTGTTGGTTACTCAAGTATAAGGAAAGCATACAAGTGTTACAATCTAAGATTGAAAAAAGTTGTGGAAAGCATCAACGTAACAATTGATGAAATAGGTAGACCAGAATCAAAGGAAGAAGAAAATAAATCAATGGAACAACTTTTCGAACAAGAAGTAGAAGATGAATTAGAAGAGGAAGATGAAGAGAATCCGACAGAAATAGAAGAGAAAGTTCAACAAGTATCTCCAAAGACACCTAGCAGACAAGTACAGAAGAATCATCCTTCAGATCAGATTATTAGAAGTAAAGATGCAGGAGTTGAGACTAGAAGAAAAATCCGTTCACCAAAACAAACACACCTAGCACTCTTATCTACAATTGAACCAAACTATTTTGAAGAAGCCAACAAGGATGAATTTTGGAATAAGGCCATGAATGAAGAATTGGATCAAATAGAGAAAAAGGAAACTTGGGAACTGGTTCCAAGACCAAAGAATAATAATGTGATCGGCACAAAGTGGGTCTTCAGGAATAAATTGAATGAAGATGGATAGGTTACAAGGAACAAATCTAGATTGGTATGTAAAGGATATGCACAGATTGAAGGAATCGAATTTGAAGAGACATTTTCCCCAATTGCCAGAATGGAAGCAATCTGTTTTCTTTTAGCTTATGCATGCTCCAAAAATATTGAAGTGGATCAAATGGACGTAAAATCATCTTTTCTGAATGGGGAACTTGAAGAAGAAGTCTACATTGAACAACCAGAAGGATTTTAGCTGTCAAAGAACAAAGATTATGTGTGTAAATTAAAGAAGGCCTTGTATGGTCTAAAATAGTCTCCTAGAGCATGGTACTCTAGACTGGATAAGTATCTATAGTAGGTAGGGTTCAGAAAAGGAAGTGCATACAATAACCTCTACATCAAGGTAAGTCAAGGTAATATTTTATTAGTTGAAATTTATGTTGATGATATTATTTTTGGTAGTGATGATGACAGGTTAAGCCAAAAAATTGCAAAAGATATGCATAATGAATTTGAAATGTCGTTACTTGGTGAACTATATTTCTTTCTAGGACTTCAGATATGTCAAATCAACCGAGGAATTTTTATTTCTCAAACCAAGTATATCATAGAAATGCTAAAGAGGTTTGGAATGGAAGATTCCAAACCAGTTATCACTCCCATGCAAACTAGTTGCAAGTTGAGTAAAGATGATGATTCAAAGTCTATAGATCGGATGCAATACAGGTCAATGATTTCCATCCTACTATATGTGATAGCATCCAGACCAGATGTAATGTAGGAAGTTGGACATGTGGCAAGATTTCAAGCAGCACCAAAGGAATCACATGTATTAGTAGTGAAGAGGATTTTCAGATATCTCAAAGGAACAGAAGAGTTTGGATTATGGTATCCAAAAGGAAAATGATATATCACTTATTGCATATACAGATGCAGATTGGGCAGGTTGTATTGATGACCGACGAAGCACCAATGGAGCAGTGTTCTACTTGGGTGAGTGCTTAGTATCATGGCTAAGAAAGAAACAATCATCAGTATCTTTATCTATAGTCGAGGCATAGTATATTGCATCAACATCATGTTGTACACAGGGTCTTTGGATGAAACAAACTCTGACAGATATACAAGTTGAGTATGATGAGCCCATTCCAATCTATTGTGATAATACAAGCACCATCGGCATCTCAAAGAACCCTGTAATGCACTCCAAGACGAATAATATTCCAATCACGTATCACTTTCTACGGGAGCAGGTTGTATAAAAGTACATCAGAGTTGAGTATGTGGGCACAAAAAAACAAGTGGTAGACATCTTCAAAAAACCACTTCCACAGGAAGCCTTTGAATATCTTCGTCATAGACTTGGAGTTATTTCTACTCCAAAATGAATTCTTTTTGAATTTTTATCTTATATGTCTTAGATTTACATGAGGAAGCATCGTAAGAGGACAGATCGATTAGGGGGAGAAACCCCAAATGAAAATATACCTTTGCCATTGATGACAAAGGGGGAGAGATTTATCAAATGCAGGGGACAGAGGCATGGTTCCAGTGGGAGTATGAGTGATATGATTTCAGTGTTGCATCAGAGTGTTGTCATCAATGCCAAATGGGGAGATTGTTGATTAAGGTTGGTTGTCATTGATGTCAACCCTTGTAGAAAGCCCTGCAACACAAAGGTTTGGGTAATGAACCCAAGTTTGTTTGATGTAAATATGACTCATTATTGTCTTGTCATGGTTGATAAGAAGTAAATATGGATGAACTCCAAAGTGTTCCCCTTATGGTGAAAGCCCTCACGGGAAGATGCTTTGTGGAGTGAGAGAACCCATGCTTAAATGTGGAATAATGAGATGAAGGATAGTGAATTTGTCAGTGAAACTATCCTAGATGCATATTTCTTGTCACTCCATTTTCGGTGGTATGTGGAATGCCACATAACTCCTCACGGCTAGAGAGTTATGGCCATGTGAAGTTGGAGAACCCATGTTTGGGTAATGGACCCAAGTTTGTTTGATGGATAATGGTATGAGTTTTGATATATTTGAAAGTAATACTATTCTATATGGATATTACATGTCATGTCATTTCTGTTGGTATGTGGAATGTCACATAACTCCTCACGATTTGAGAGTTATGGCCTTACAAAGTTGGAGGACCCTCATATGTTGGCTTGAAGCCCCCAAAGGTCAAAGTAGTCAAAGTGGCTTAAGAGATTTTAGAAGGTAAATAATAAAGTGAAGTGATGAGTGTACTATAATTCAAAGTGAATACAAAATAAATTATTTAAATAATAAATTTAATGGAGAAATTAGAAGTGGGTTAACCCTAAAATAAGGAAAGTGGGCAAAGTGACCTAGAAGATGTTTTTAAGGAAGCTACTTGGAGAGTATAAATAAGAGGCAAGGCTCTCTCATTTTAATAACACTTGAGAATATTGAATACCTATAGGTTTCTAAGGTAACCAAAGTATATCTAAGCCGAATTTCTGAGGGAAGGTGAAGAAAAGAGAGCCGGAATTCAAGGAAGGATAAATTCTTTTGATGATGCTTTCTAAGGTATGTTATTTATAGGTCATCTCACCATTTTCGCTATAACTTTTTTTCTAGAATTATTCAGGCCGTAAAATTTCTATGCCATTGAAGAAACATATCCAAGTATCTGTGGTTAAAAATTCATCTTATGGTTCACTGTATTTTTGGATTTACACTCCATGGAAAATAGGGTTTGTGGTTAGTCCTAAAACTAATCAAAAACAGGTGTTTTGGGTAAAAATGTCATAACTTATTCATAACAGATCCAAATTTAGTAAGACCAATTGTGTTGGTTAGAATACAATATTTAGTATGTTGTGTAATATTTTGATATCGATTCAACAAATATTCCGTTCAGGGCACGCTCTACAAGGTCACTCTCTAGAATAAGCCAGAATTCAACAAGGTAATCCATTTTTTCTATAACTCATTTTCTGAGAGGTTTCAAGTAGTGACACCTAGATGAGTTGCATAAAACACACTGAAGAACATTTTGTATCATTTTCATATATTTATTCATTACAACTACAGATTTATGATCATTTCAAGTTAGGGTTGTTGACTAATCCAAAACTAGTCATGTGAGACTAAAGAAAAGTTTGATGAAGATGCTAGTCTCTTGTTGTCAAAGTTAAGGAAGGTTTGCAGGTATGTGATCATATACATCAGGTCTATTACAAAGTTACAAATCATATTTGGATGATGAAATTGATGAGGTATTTTGGTTAAGGTACATGTTGGGTACATGGTTGAGACAAGTAGTTGATGAGGTGGCACATACATGAGGTGTATAGTTGATGATGTTGGTACATATTGATGAGTCATAGTTGAGAGTAGTTGACACATGATTGGTACATACTTGGTACATGGTTGGTTTCACTTGTGTATGGTACAGGTTGTTTGGCACAGGTTGGTGCATAGTTGATGCACTTGTTTATGGTATAGGTTGATGCAAGGTTCAGGTTTATTGGTACAGGTTTACAATGATATATCTCATAGTGATAGTGTGGCGGTGGTTCCATAATTCTACTTCTACTTCAGGGTGGTTGGACGAGGCAAGGACAGGTGGTTGTAGCCACCTTCTGGTTGTAGATGGAGAACATAGGGGGTTGTATCCTCTTTCTGGTTGTAGCCAGAGAATTGTGGAGCTGGAGCTTCCCTCAGGTTGTAGCCTGAGAAACTAAGGGATTGGAGCCTCCTTCCAGTTGCAGCTAGAAAACAAAGGAAGTTGGTGCTTCCAATGAATGTAATTCTTCAATACATGTAAGAAAAATCATCCTGTGGTTTTCTCCTGCTTCGGGTTTTCACGTAAAACACTGGTGTATTGTGTACTGTGTATGATTGTTCATTTGTTCATTGCTCATTATTGGATGATAATTCTACATTGATATAACACTTGGATTATTTGGTTTAAAAAGGATTATGATTGCTCTATTACTGATTCACCCCCCTCTTAGTAATCCAACAAGAACACGATTACTGTTCGAAAATTCATTAAACAATTGACTTTACAACAAAACCAAAACATATCAGTTGTCATATATCTCTGTGTTATTTTTTTATTGTTGTCATACTGACGTTTAATTTAATTTTAGTGAATATGGCATGAAAAATGAATTTGGGATCGTGAGGGTATTTATAATGAGAGAAAAAGTGAGAAAATGAGAGGGAAATAGATGGATATTTTTCATAAAATAAATTTACTCAATGTTGGCACAGGGGCAGACCCAAGGTTCAATGCTCAAGAGTGCACCAATAAAGCCCTAACTACTGGCCCTTTCAGCAACACCTACGAAGCAGATGAAGTATCACCCGAGGTAGAGGAAGGGGTGGTTGCAAGACTCAAGTGTCTGCAACCTTAGCTGGGACACAGATATGTGATTATACCATTTACAGAGAACTTAGCATCGATCATTCATCAATATTCAACACTTATTATACTTCATAGACAACACAGAGCTTTGCGGTGTACACTCAAATCTACAGTATTTCAGCACTTAACCATAGTAACCCAGATTAGATCCAATAGATCATTACTAAGCATCCTCATACACATCTAACAATCATATATATCTAAGAAGAATAAAGCATAAGTGGATATATCAAAGCACATAGCATAAGAAAATATAAACATATTGGATCACAACATAGAACATAACACACAGATTTATGTGGTTCACCCCCACCCTGGGGCTACATCCATAATATCTTCTTCTTTATTATCGTCTTCAATATGTTACAAGCACAAAGCCTCCAAAACCCTTCTTCGCATAGGCCAAAATATCTATGCAACTCGCTAGATCCTTCTTCCTTGTGTTACAACATTTAGATTTCTATAGCAACCTCACAGTAATTTGCACATAGCCTTGCAATCCTTACACAGTTCGCACAGAGCACTTATTCAACATCACATAGATGCACTACCAATTGCACCAAGAAATCACATCTACTACTTCTTACATTGCCTATCATTCTATTTATACATTACAAAAGTGGGCCTAAGCATGGGTAAACCCACGAGCTGACATCCCTTTCCCATTACATATTCCCAAAAACACAAAAAGGACCAAAAAGGGGCATGGCTTCCACAATTTTCACTTCACTTTGTGCTCCATATTTGATAGGATGTCAAAGTTCCAAAAATAGTCAACTATGACCAAGTGTTCCTAAAAACTTGTTCAAGGGCCAATAGGTCCCCAAAACTCACCTGTGACTCATCCCGAGTCACTTTGATCTGATCAATTCCACCCTGAATGCCTCAAGATTGGCTCAAGCTGCTTCGACCTGCTGTAGTGCGACAACCTCTTGCTCAGTGAACTCCTTGATCACTGCGTCATTTACTGGCCCTTCCAAGCGTTGTTCTATGGTGATGAAAACCTGTTCAATCTCGTCTCCCTGGCTTTCAACTTCACTAAATAGTTGGCATGCCTTTTTTTGGATTGGTTGAAGTCATTGGGAGACTTCCATCATTTTACTTTGCAGCATGTGTACTTGTAGTTGGCAGTGTGTTGTTCTGGAAATCTCTTCATTATTTTGATTGGGTCAAGGCCTTCAGTTGTGCCTGTAGCGTATCTACATGCTGCTTTGCTTCTTGGAGTTATGCCTCTAATTTCTGCAACTATGGATTCTCTGTGAGGTTATCATAAGTCTGGGAACTTCTAGCACTCAGCTGCTTGCATTCCAAGGAAAGGGTTTTTAATTAGCCAATTGCACTGTGGGCAGTTGCCTCCCTAAGATCTCTTATTTCTTGAGGAGTCTCGGGCACAGTACGAAGTTCCATATCTATGATGCACTGCTGAAGTTGTTGGATTACTTATTCAAGTTGTGCCACCTGTTGTGGGACACATTCTTCAATATTCACTTCTATGACCGTCACAGAGTGAAGTTCTTTGTGAACCCTTTCATGTTCTTCAAGTTTCTCTACTAGCAACTGGTCCTTGCAACTGGTCCTTGCTCTGTTGTAACTATGCTTTTTCCTCATCCCACTTTTCTTGTAGGGAAATATTTTCCCGTTCTTCCTTACTCTGTTGTTCTACAAGTGTTCTTTGTACTTGTGTCAAAGCCTGGGTGGCTTGCACTGTGTCTTCTTGAGCTTTTCGAAGGCGAGCTTCGACTTTATCAGTGATCTGGTGTAATTGGGTGGGCTCATCGCTTGTTCCTGTTGTTTCGATTGTCAAGGGTGTAGTAGAAACTGCTCAAATGGACTAGAGTACCTGTTGCACTTCTTGAATTTCACCCTTGATTCGGCTGAATACCTCCTCATGCTTTGCTTATTTCTTTTCTGTGATCTCTAGTGAAGCATCATTCAACACAGTGACTAAGAAGTCAAAGTCGTCCGGTGTGAGGGTAGTCTTAAACTCAATCCGGGTAGCCTTAGTTTTCTTTTTGGATGAAGGATTTGGTGGGGTAATCTTCCTTTTCTTAGAAGGATCCTCCTCCTCTCTAGGAAGAGTAACCTCACCTTTGTTTTTCTCAACTTCTGTGCCACCTGGTTCTTCACCATCACCTCTCTATGCAGGTGAGATCAAGGTAGTCTTCGTGGATGTTCTATGGACATATTGAACTTCATCATCCTTCTTATTCTTGCTTGGTCCAGGTGTATCTGGCATAGCTTCAGGGCTATCCAAGTCAAAAATTTATGCGGGGTTCATTTCAACAAGGAGGTTCACCGACCATTCCTTGGTAATCTGCTTCAAGTCTTCTTCTGTCAACTTGTAGTATGACTGGAGATGTTGTTTGTGCTCATCAATGTGCATTTTGATATAGGTGAAGTTGTGGTCCACGCTGAATTTTATCAAAGGCCTAAACCTGTGAAGTGTGTTTGGGGTGAGGCACGGTGTAGATTGGATTGCATTCTTCATATGGTTGTAATAGGCCTGGAAGACAGAATCAGACTGCTACTGCTTGTTCATGTCACTGGAGTACCACAATGTACAAAACTTTGTGGCTAGTGGTTCAAAGGCTTCAATCTCTGGAAAAGTGGCACCTTCTAGTATCTCCCAGGTGATGAAATCGATTAGTATGAGCAACCAACTAAAGTTGAACTCATACCCTTGGTCTTGCGCTTCTCTGCAATCAAGATCTAGTTGGTTTACAAGGTACTGGCCCATTTCATATGTAGTCCCTCGGCGCACTTCCCTGCGAGGTCAACTATGAATCCAGTCACTTGTGTTGGTCTATTCTTGCGAACTAGCTTGCCCGTGATCAGCTGACAGGCAAGGCGCACTGCGCCACTCTGGATAGAGGCTACCTTGTAGCCTCGGGTGCCTTTCTTGACATCGCCATAACTTTCTTTTATATTTTGCGCTAGTGCTCAGTCTGAGGTCTTTCCAAGGTAAAAATCTTATGGGTCAGGGACCTACATACTAAGTCTTGTGATCCAATTGATCAAGGTCGAATCCATAGTGATGCAATGGTCCAACCATAAGTATCCTCTGTGGTAGCAAGACATCAGCAACTTGATGCATGCATTGACTTCCTGGTGTCTGTCGAAGTGCGGTATATTTATTACATTAAGGAGTGTGGACTGTGTGAGGTTCTAGGTCCATGACTAAGGGACAATCTTAGAATTATTTCCTTTGGTCCCAATTAAGTACTTATGCGGGGCTAACATGCTATAAAATTTACAATCTCCAAGGTTAAAATCACTAAATTTCAGTGCTGCGAGCTTATCCTGGTCAGCATGAACTGCGCGTACCCCTTTCAGAAGGTATGCGATGATCAAAATGTACTCGAAGTTTTGAGGTGCATTGTCATGTTTGATGGCACCACTTAGAGGTGGTAAGTAAGTAGATAGAATGTGTGGGATAAGCTTGGCATTTGCGATGTCATCCCTGTGCTTGGTTCATTTATCATCGGTCGACTGGGATGGACCGAAGCGAGCAATGGAAGGGGAGGCTTGGAGTTCTCTCATTGACGATGCTTGAACTCCTGTAGATAATCCTTTCTCTGACATGACTCTCTCAGTCATTAAGTCAAACAAAACTTCTTCAACTACTTTCTCAACAGCACTAAGTTCGTCCAACATACAAGCTCGAGTCAACTAGATCAGGTGTGAAACTGAATTCAGGGACTACAATGAATTGTATGGGAACAAGGCAATGATCACAAGGTTAAGTAATCTCGGGTTTCAGGCTCAAATTATCACTTAGCAAAATTTTTTATTGGTGCATGGCACGACGGACTAAGTAGGGAAACTTAGCAACAGTCTACTTACAACGGGTATGAGGCTGCATTAACTTATGTTTTGTCCATTATGGCATGGTCTAACGGTCTAGTGGTGAGCCATAAATGCTTTCTAAGCCGTTCAAAGTGGCAGTCAAAAAATTATATTGGCTTCCAATGGCTATATTACTTCACCTCAGTGAAGTGGCATATGTCGTTGTTCTGATATCTCGGCGAAGCTCTAGTTCTACAAAGGGTCTTGCTGCGAGGTACCCTCTGGGATCTTCTATAATTTTTCAATCTTAGCCTTCTTCTTACTTAGATTTCTAGCCTTCTTTCCAGTGAGTTTCATCTTGGTGATTCTCTTCCCATTTTGATTCTTATTTTCCTTGGACATAGTCACTTCGTGCTGGTGAGATTCTCTCCTAGGGTTTAGGTATATCACTTCTTCTTTGTATGGGGTACAAATTTCATCCTTTTGTGTATCTTTGGCCTCGATGTCTAGTCTTCTAGTGTCAGATGGCTTCGAGCGGTTCTCTTGTTCTGCTATCATCTGTGCGATCCTTTTAGTCATGAAATTTTTTAACACTTGTCTCTGTTGTTCTAAAACCTCTTCTTATTCTTTCTTTCTGGATTGATCTCTTTCAATCCAAGGTTTTCCAAGTAGCATAGTAAACAGGGCGATTTCCTCAATGAATTTGATAATCTCAAAATCTTCTTTTGTCAAAGTTCCATTGACTATCATAGGTATCTGAGCGAGTTTTCCACATAACATCATCAATTTTCCTCTGAATAGTCCTATTCCTCCCAGTGAAGGAATCATGGAAGGCTTCCATATAGCTTCCCAAGTTCTTTCTGGCATAATGTTCACTTGAGTTTATTCATCAAGAATACAGTCAATGTTGAAGTCCCCTATTCTTTCTTTGACTTGCTCCTTTTCTTTGAAGATCTCTGGTAATCAGACATCTTTATGTTCCTCCAACATTTATTTCATCTGTATTAATACTTTCTCTGATTCTTGCAGGGTTTCTATATTTTCTGGATCTTCCTTATGGTCTTCTTGATTCAGATTTATCCTTTCAATATTAGTGATCATTCTAGGGAAATCCAATACCTCATGGTCCATAGCTTTGCAACAGAGACAACTAGGTCTTCTACTAGGGCATTCCTTAGCTAGATGGACTGGTCTTCTGAAACTGTAACATAGGATTAATCCTCGCTTTCTTTTAAATGATCCCCAACCTCTTATGTACTACACACTAGAATTGTTATAGATAACCTACAAAAAATTATTTCTAGGATCCTGCATCCATTTGTTAGTCCAAACATTCTTTCTATGCATAGGTATAACATATCTATCATTAGACTTATCAGATCTATTCATATCAAACTTTCTTTCATCTATTAATGCCCTAGTTTTTAATCTAGGACAGAATCTATAAAACATACCTAGATCCATGCTTTAGAACAAAAAAATTCACTTATCTTACTTATACAGAGCACAAAGCTTCCAGATCTAAGAAATTTTAACTATTCTTACCTTTATTAGAGCACAAAGCTTACATATCTTACCTCTTTTCTGCAGATCTGACCTCTTTCTTTTAGAAATTTCCACTTTTACTTTTCTTAGAGCACAGAGCGTTCAGATCTCGCTTATTTTCTTCATATCTGACCTTATTCCTGGCACAAAGCTTCACAGGTCGAGTAAAAAGTTGTGCACTAAGGAAACAAATCTATGCACAGAGCTTTATTTTGCACAAAGTCTATTCTTCCTTAGTTCCCAACAATCACAGTTCAGGTCCCAGCAATGGAACCATTTGTTGGCATAAGGGCAGACCCAGGGTTCAATTCTCAAAATTGCACCAACAAAGCCCTAACTACCGGCCCTTTCGGCATCACCTGCAAAGCAGATGAAGTCTCACCTGAGGTAGAGGCAGGGGTGGTTGCAAGACTCAAGTGTCTGCAACCTTAGATGGGACACCGATCTATGATTATATCGTTTACAGATCACTTAGCATCGATCATTCATCAATATTCAACCCTTATTATACTTTGCAGACAACACAGAGCTTCGCAGTGTACACTCAGATCTACAGTATTTCATCACTTAACCATAGTAACCCAGATCAGATCCAGTATATCAACACTAAGCATCCTCATACACATATAACAATCATATATATCTAATAAGCACAGAGCATAAGTGGATATATCAAAGCACATAGCATAATAAAAGATAAACATGTTGGATCACAGCACAGAGAATAACACATAGATTTACGTGGTTCACCCCCACCCTGGGGCTACGTCCACAAGATCTTCTTCTTTATTATCGTCTTCAATCTGTTACAAGCACAAAGCCTCCAAAACCCTTCTTCGCATAGGACAGAAGATCTGTGTAGCTCGCTAGATCCTTCTTCCTTGTATTACAACACTTAGCTTTCTATAGCAACCTCACAGTAACTTGCACTTAGCCTTGCAAGCCTTACACAGTTCGCACATAGCACTTATTCAACATCACATAGATGCACTACCAATTGCACTAAGAAATCACATCTACTACTTACATTCCCTATCCTTCTATTTATACATTACAAAAGTGGGCCTAAGTGTGGGTAAACCCACGGGCTGACATCCCTTTCCCATTACATATTCCCCAAAACCCAAAAAGGACCAAAAAGGGGGCCTGGCTTTCGCAATTTCCACTTTTCTTTGCGGTCCATCTTTGACAGGTTGTTGAAGTTCCAAAAATGGTTAATTATGACCAAGTGTTCCTCAAAACATGGTCAAGGGCCAACACTCAATAAACTATCATAACTCTGTTCAAATTTTAATCCAAAAATAATCCACTTCAAGACCAAAACATTCATTGTTTCTCAATTGCATCAAACTGCTTGTTGTCTCAATAACAATTTAATTTTCCAAAAATATTCAATTTACATAGTCTGTGTATTATAACATATGCAAACATTTCCAATTCAATAGTATTGCATGCTCTAATGTTGATCTTTTCCCTTTTTAAAACAAACGAAACATGCACAACAATAATGGATCAACAACAACAGTCAACCCCAAAACATAACCCCAAACTTGATCTCTCTCTCTCTCTCTCTCTCTCTCTCTCTCTCTCTCTCTATATATATATATATATATATATATATATATATATATATATATATATATATATATATACTTCTTTTAAAACAATTGATAGTCTGCACGATAATTCCCATACGACGTATGAAGAGGACAGAACTAAATGATACACAAGGATATATGTTATCTATGCCAGAACATTCATCTTTGGTAATGAAACAATAATACACCCAAGATAAACAATCAACGGTCACTATCCTCTAATCAACAATCGGGCCCGATTTAAATATACATAGGTGCCTTTTTAAAATCATGGACAGAATTAAGACCATGCTCGGTGAACCAATCATACACAGGTCTTCAATCATATCATTGACACAATATGAAATCAACAACAATCAATCAATCTCCAAAAAAATGGAACCCCGAGATTTCCCTCTATGTGAAATAGTATATACAAACTTCCTTATAAAGGGAACGAGCCACAAATTTATATCATGTATGAAGAGAACATAGTAGTATTGACACACAGACACTTATTTTAAACTTGACAGAACCATGACCGGGCTTGGTGAAACTCATACAAATTTCTTCTTATCTTTAAATGCAATCGAGATCATGATGGATTAAACATAGTGATCGAAACCATAAACAAATAGAATGAAATCTCTCAGTTGTATGTAACCACACATTTTCTTTCTTCTTTGTTCAACAAATTCATCACAGAAAGACCACACAAAGATTCGACTAAGAGGATGGGTTTATAAACGAGGGAGCACGTGTCTTTAAACTTCTACAATCATTAAACTGATAACCCCAAAACTTGACAAACCCCAGAAGGTGCCTGAGGAGGGTAGAGGCAAGTCAGAGTCCAAGTTGAGATCTTTAAAAAATTAAATGCAGAGAGGCAACGAAAGCCTACTTGTCATTTTAAAAACACAGAGATATAATGGTCTTTATATCTTCATATCCATTTACCATTGATTAACAACTATAGGCCACAATGCAATCTTGAAAACAGAGAGCCATGCTATTTTAAAAAAAACTATAGTCCTTTGTCTTATAACTCCAAGCCTTTGACATAATCATGAGTGAATGTCGAGTGGAGAATAAGGAAATTCGGGTTAACCGATCCAGACACACACATATGTCACTAACACTTCTTTACAGAGAGGGTTAATTTAACAGTGATGGGTACTTGAAAACACATAGAGATAATGCCTCTTTCCAACACCCAGGAGGTTGAACAACTTTAAAAAACAATTGACAATGAGGTCACATAAAAATCATCATTATAGCAGGGATGAGAGGAGTGGTGTGTGGAAACTCTTCACAACTCGTTTCCATTCAATACATACACACACCTACATTCACATTCGGGGCCAACCAAGACTGGACCTTTGGAAATATTTCAACGAATAGACAGTAAGGAACGTGCCATCAATAACATCTCAGGGTTTATAAAAGAGAAACATACCACTTCAGATTGACACATTGCAACTTGGATAAAGGTTATAACAACAACCGATAGGGAAACGAGTTGACAACCAATGAAATACAACCTGGTGGTTAAAACCCTTCAACCATAAAACACAGAGCTCACTGCACCATTGTCACCATTATTTCACAAAGAATTATCATAGAAACCAAACCGACCGAGCAAATAACCAATGTGAAACTTTATAATCAATAACCCATTACTTTGCTTACAAATACCAACCTTTCATAGTCATCACAGAGAAACCATAACACCATATTTACACACAGTCGAAAAACTCAAGAAAACACAAAATCTAAGCATTCATGAGCCACCATTTGATTCATAGTACAAATATTCCATCATGGATGGAGATAAAAGAGCCATACCTATGAGAAAATATCTTAAATGATGAGCTGGATGAGCTTTCCTTCCGAAACCTGAAAATGCGGAGCTTCCACAACCAATAGAGTAACAATGCAACAATGCTAGGGTGACAGACGATAGAGAGGATTGGAGTGACATGTAGTAAATGCACATCACTTTCTCACCTGGCCCCATTCAATTCCATGTACGAGATATCCCACTAACATAACATCAACCATTAAAATCAAACCATATAACCAATGCATAATTCAATGCCACATCCATCGTAAGATCTGATACCATATCTATCACATAGTGCGCCACCCGAGATATCTCATTTATACGTTAACCTCTTGTCATAACTCCAACAATAATCACATAACAATGTTAATATATGTGCTTTCCATTTAACTCTTTAATAAAAATTTCATATTCCTTCAACCAAACACATAGTATAATAGCTAGGACCAACACTTGTACCCTTTTATATTTTCATCGAAGTTTACATGTAGTCCTTTATCATGGCCTTAGAATTAACACATAGTTCCTTTCCTTTTGTTTTGGGCTAGCTCCCATTTATTATAATTTTCATAATCATGTATGGATAATAATCAATATATTAATTATTAATCAAGGTTGTAACATAGCACTTGTAAACAACATGATCCTCATACCCATGGAAATTGTTCTGTGTCGCAAGTAAATACCAACAAAATTTAACAATAATGCGTTAACCACTCATTTATCACATCAAATTAAACCAAGACTGAATCATAAAAATATGTATGACTGTGTAGTCAACATCATAACAACAACAACATATAAATTTAATGTGTCTATCCTTGCGTCTCTTGTCTACAAGGGGGTCCCACCTACTAGTATTATATTATTATCATAATTAAATAATAGTGCTTTATCAATCCTTTGCGGACGGAATTCATCATTGTGATTTTAATTGTCAACAATGTTTTGCTTCCATCACCCATCACTCTCTTATATTCCAACACTACTATAGTATTCTATTGCATCGATGGAGAAGTTGCAACTACATTTTCTAATTTCTGGCTCCTAGATGCTAGTAGTAATCCTGCTCCTTTATTGATAGTTGTTCTATACACTTCATTTAATAAATATTAAGAGAAAGATCAATATTAAAGTCTTTAATGGACACACTAATATTTTCTATAATACGACTAGTTCTGACCGACAAAGAGAAAGGATAACTAAAGGGAAAACACTATATACTGAACATACACAGTCTAAACATTGTTTCATATTAGTTAAAAATGAACATTATTCTTCTACCTAGTTATGGATGAGCCTACTCAAACTAAATAATCATTAGTAAGTGTGAATATTCTCAAATAATAATAGGATGTCCAGTGAAGCCATTACTCTGTTTGCATTATGGGTTAAAACACAACATGAATAAAAATCTATTTGTCTTCAATGGAAGTGCTCTCTATGCATGCAAATATGTCTACTAGAGGAACATATGCTCAACACCTTCATCTTCCAATGTCAATAAAGCATTTAGGCTTCATATGTAGTGTATAGTATGCTGGAAACAATCCTCCAAACAAGGCACCCCTAGTGTTGAGAATGGATTGTCATATCAATGATCCTACATGCCTTTCTAAGGGGCTAATAGACAAATAAATCAAACTACAAAATAAGGATCCATTCCATATTAACTAAATTCATAATATCTCAATCTTATATCCTTGTGAATATTTGAATCATGTGATGAAAATTACACCTGCAATCCTCATGCAATGTGAGGGGTAATATGGATAAACTTGGCTTTCAATAACTTCACACTTCCCTTTGACTGAGATGAAAATCCTTTTCCAGAAGCTCATCATTGATCACATATCCAAACAGAGTGAATGGGATCTTATCCACCACAATATTCTAGTTGTTGAACAACCCCATAATGATAGTATGCCCACTTCCCACATTCATGTGAAAGCGCATCGTCCCTTTGAAGCACATTATCACATCACCCTTGTAGAGGATATTGGCATAGAACTTGTTTTGGGAGGTCACAAACCCAAAATACATAGCCCCCTCCACAACATACCCAATCTCTATAGCTCTAGGATGTTGGTGGTGGACGTTCACACCACCATGTTGAAAATCTACCCTAACTAGAAACATCCCTATGGTCTAAGGACCTACAAATTGCAAGGTACTAAAAAAGGCCTTGAGAAATATAATAGAAAATGTGTTGTCTGGATCCATTATTCCTTCATAGAAAAAATTATATATATTGACATAATTGAGTTCCTTATAGAAATCAATTGAGATGTGCTAAACCATTCTAACAAATTATGTCAAATGTACAACACCTATTACACCATAAGCATAACCATTACATATGACAAGTTTAGTGATTGCGTTGAGTTCATACTAGTTGTGATATCAATACTAACACGATGGAGTTAATTATGGTAATCATCACATTATCAATGTTGTTTACTGTTCCACTTATTTAGGACCATTGATGACCTAGTTTGTCGATGGTTCGACTAGAGTATTTTTTTTCCTCCTTAGATAAAAATTTCAAACATACAACATTTTCATCGGTAACTTGTCTATATTTCGACGAAAAAGTGTTGATCTATTATGGAAGATGCGTCGAAGGTTTGTCATTAGTTCTTTGGTAGATGAATGTCCTAGATATTATCATGTGATGTAGTTGTGATGAACTACTAGGAAAAACATTTCGATCTTCTGATGTACTAGCAATGACCATGTGATGTGATTGTGATGAACTACTAGGAAAAATTAATCGATAATTGGTCACTCTAACAATGGAAATTTGTTGATCGTTCAACCTACTAGCGACGACAACATGATGAATTCAGGACAAATTGATTGGGGAACATTAGTCACTCTTATGATATATGTGTTCATTGGTATTGAGACATACTCTTGAATGTCTTAATTATGACGAAGGTGATGTGACAAAAAAATGGTTGCTTCCTTCGTCGTACTTGTGATGTTGTGGTGACAAACATGCATTGGTAAATCATTGGAAAATGGTCCCAATGTACTAGTGACCAAGGTCCCAAATTGGGTGAGGTTCCCTTGTAAGGTTCCACCCCTATGAAATCTTGTGAGAAATGAAGTAGGCCCCATGTGAGCATTTTCATGCTAACATGCTCGACCAGGTGTCGGCTAGCATTGCCTATAAAAAGTGGGCATGTGTCCATGTGTAATTGGAGCAGGTCAAGGAGACCCCATGGTCATGATGTGTATGGGAGCCAGGGATTAATCGCCATCATTGAATCAAAGGGTCGAGGGATATCAACCGTTCAATCACCATTAAAGGTAGGATTTGAAGGTGGGTAGGGTCCCATATCTTATATACCTGGATATTTGGATATATGAAGATATGAACTTTTCTAAGAAGTCACTTTTGAGTACTCCTAGGTCTTGGATGGGTAGGGTTATAGGGTAAGAGTTCCATCCCTTTTTCTTTGCAATATTATGAAATAGAGTGGGGAAATGTGGGAGTGATGTCAATGGCGATGTGTCTGGATAGGTGGCAGAGTGAATAGACCACGTGTCTTGATAGGATTAGACCACACATCATGGTGATGAAATATATGGAAATCTGTATATTTAGAATTTTCAATAATGTGAATTAAGGTTTTTCTTGGATCCTAGGTTCCTGAATGGGTCACGATTTTAAGGACGGGTTCTACGGGGAGGGGCCATAGCACTTATGATTTCCATGTGTCCTTCCACATAGGATCATGTGACATGTTGTGGTTGGTCCACGTGGCATGTTGGATATCATGCCACACATATTAGGTAGACAAGGTTCTAGCGTAGAGTTTTTTCAAAGGATTTGAGGATGTGATGATGTCAAAAAACTACATGTCATAAGCCATATCAGTATATCTATGCAAAACTTCCAGGTCAACTACCACATGCTCGTGCCACGTCATCCTAATGACTAGTCAAGTTTTGAGGTGTCATGCTAGGTGATGTGCCACGTCAGCCTCTGTGTCAAGTCTTTCTATCTAGAAGAAATTGTTGGCAATAACCATTTGGAATTCTATATGTCGAGATGCTTCAGGGTTCCATGTTGTGGTTCCATAATAATCTCGGGAGGGATTCGTATCCCCGAATATCTGGACCATCCAGTATTCGGGAGATTTTTGAAGTGACAACCCTTAAGAGGCCAAATTATCGGATCTCCAGATGTGAAGGGTTCGACCTTAGGATTCCAGGGAGAGTTTGAAGTTCCAACATCCGTAAATCGAGAAGATTTATTATTTTGAGATGTGGGGAAATATGGATCTCCAAATTTTCATATTGCAAGATTCCATGCCGAGGTTCTATCAGTCACGTTGCAATGGGGTAAGGAATTTCCATGTCGGACTACATGTCCCTACACATAATGACACGGGCCTGCCATGTCGGACTACGTGTCCTCACACATCAACACACACGCCATCCACATTGGATGGTACTGGTGGCATGGACCCACATGGATGGCACATGGATATGAGGTGAAAATGGTGGGAAAATGCCTTGAAAATATAAGAGGCCATAAATTTCGATCCCAAAATTAGATTTGAGCCTAATTACAATCGTTGGAAAACTCTCGAAGAGTAGACTGACTAATGAGCTCAGAATTGGATTTAGAGGTGTGGTTAAGAAGGGTGTTCTAGAGAAAATAAAAATATAAATTTTGTACACCCCATCAGCTTAATGAGGGCTAGGAGGTTGGGTGTGTTATAGAATGGTATCAGAGAAAGGTTCAAACTCTAGGCTTGCATGGGCTAGATACAAGCCATAAGGTTTGTTTTTCTAAGGGTAAGATGAGTTTGTTTGAAAATATTCTCTGCAATAAAAGGTTTGTTTATTATTTGCACAATCTTATTGAGAAGAAGGACTCTGGGTCAAATTTAGTTTCTAAAAATCTTTACAGCAAAACGTTATGGCTCTTACCTTAATAACTCTAATAGAAAATTTAATCATTCTAATACATTATAAGAGTAGAAGAATTATGCCATCACCTTGATGGAATGAGAAGTACCCCTACATGAGTGGGAATATGCTGACATGAATTGATTGTAATATCTGAATGTGAATGGAAAAAAGAGTAGAATCATGTTATAGGGCTACATGAGTCCAAAAAATGGATGAACTAGTTGTTTAATAAGTTGTAATGTTGCTTATAAATATAGTTTGATAGATCCCTAGCATTTATGATTGTTGCTTATAGAAAAGGTTAAGTCCCGTGTGAATAATTCCTCATGCTTAGAGGACTGATGGACATTTTTTTAAGGTCAATCTATTTGACCTATAATGAAAGAACCTATTGTTGGATTATCCATTAAGGTATAATTAAATGTATTTTAAGAGCAGTAATGATGTGTTTGCTTGGAATTGAGAGGTTCCTAAGGATGAATGACATGTTCATTAAGATCCCCTTTAAAGTTTGCAATACAAGAAAAAGGAGTCCCTTGGACTGCTCCTAGTTTTTCATAAAGGAGGTAGGATGATAATAATATAAAAGTACTCAGATGTTGTTAGGAGTATCAAAGGGCACCTTTTGGAAACCTGATAAGGATAATAACCCAAAGAATTAGCAATATTTACCCTTGCTAATTGTATCTAATGATACATTGTGTCAATAATGGGACTTAGCAAGTAGCTATTGGAGAAGAGGTCAAGTGACATGAGCATATGAGAAAGTTTTTGAACTCGTAGCTCTAATGAATAAGATTGTTATTCCCAAGGAGGAATGCGCGCGCGCGCGCGCGCGCGCGTGTGTGTGTGTGTGTGTGTGTGTGTGTGTGTGTGGACCTAAATTCATGTCTATGAATGTGAATACAAGAGAAAAAATAGTTGGAATACATTAGACTTGGAATAGTCTATTGTTGGTTGTGAGATATAGGGTTTTCAAGGATCAATGAGGTGTTGATATAGATTTTGGTAAAGGGAGTTCTTGGAAATTTCCAAAAAGAACAATGGGTTTGATAACATATAGAGAGGGATGCTATCCATACAAATATAGCTTATTATGCTCAAGTAATAGTGAGAGGGGGATTTACACGAGGATTCTCTTGGTAAAGGTCTATTGAGTAAGAAATGCTTGAGTCATGAAGAGAGATAGGAAATGGTATCTTGTTGCATTGGGTAATGTTGTAATTTCCTATTGAATTTCCGATTTTTAAATGCTTTTGTAGTAAATGGGAAAGAGTGACCTCTTGTTGGTTGTTGTCAAGAAGGACAACATATTCACGAGTATCCCTATGAGACTTGTAATATGAATGGTCGTAAGATCTCAGAGAGGGATGATATTAAATTAAAAACGACAATGAGTATGAATGGCATGAAAAGGTGCAAGCAAGGAACTTTCATGCTAGTGTGTGTGTGTGTGTGTGCATGAATTTACTATATTATAGGATTGCATGATTAAGTGGATTGTGAGGCAAGATTGGTACTCACCAAGTTTTGAATAATGTTGTGGGTACATAGTTGAATCTGTTTTGAAGGGTTTGTTTGATTTGTTTGAATACTAGCTTGATGGGGTTGTACTCCATTCCTCAGAGAGAGCTAGTGTAAAAATGTTGAAAGATAAAATAAGCAATAATTTTGAGTCATTATGAAAATAATTGTGTAAGGACACTATTAGGAGAACAAAGCCATAGAATTAATGACCTATAGCAGTGGGTTGCAAAGCCTATGTGTATAAGAATCTTGGATTACATCTTGAGGACATAAATAAGCTAAACAAATTGTTAATTAATTTGATTTCCATACAATGAGTGTGCAAAATGAACCTTACTGAATTCAGGAGCTAATTTTGATGTTGTACTATGTTGTTACCTCTAGGAAAAATAGGTTCTCTAATTTAGAACATGTCAAGATGAACTTGATTGCAAATTGCTAAAGGGAAATGGGGCGGGCAGATCCCAAAGGGGACAAATCGCAAAAACAAAGAAGAAGAAAAGGAAGAAACTTTTCTCACTCTAAAATTCTAGTTGTTTAACAAAGCTATATGTTACTAAGGAAACAAGTAAAAATGGTGGAAGCAAAAATAAATCAATGAGGATGTTGAATGTATTTATCTATGGATATTTCCATGTTATGAAAATGACAGAGAGGTCTTGGAAATAGTTCCACTAAGATAAAAATTCAATATTGTGTAAAGGAATTAGAGGGGATAATCCCTTCATTCATCTTTTTTTGTTTATTTATAATTCTTGACTGAGAAAATTGATGTATGTAAATTACCCATGCATGAGAATGATAATCCCTATGTGAAAGTAGAATAGTTGAAATGCTTTTTATAGTGAAATTTTAAACATCAAGGACAATGTGATAGAGTGCATATAGATATGCTATGACATATGTGAAAATGTTTGTTGATTTAAATTCTATTGTACATGTATTGTGGCTTGACATGAAAATTGATATAATTGTGATTACAATTGTTGTGTGTAGGAAATATTGGAGATGTTTAGGGGACAACTGCCAATGCTGGACAACCTCAGGCAGAGGAAAAGACAAGAAAGTTGTTAATGAAAGATTGATAAAGGGTACTTATTAGTCCCCAAGAAGCATCTAAATGATAAGGTAATATCAGGAAGGTTGTTGGCAGCTAGATAAGTATAAGAGTTATCATGCCTTTGTAGCATGTAACTTAGAAGGAATTGGGTGAAAAGTTTCTTGAGGCATGTGTTATATTGTGTTGATATGAATATGATTTTGAATTGATTGCATGAATTTCATTAATACCTAGACATGGTATCACAGAGGAAGGAACCTTTGGTACACAAACTTAAATATATTAAAATATTTTTGCAATAAATGCATAAGTAGTTATACCATGTTTGAATTGGCTAAGAATAAATTAGTAAATAATTGTGCTCATAAGTAGCACATGTGTTAAATGCATATAGTAGATGCATGTGTACATGAGAGGGCATGTATAGGACTGTTCATTATGGAATGAATACCTTATAGTACTCCAAAGAGATGTGGAAATGATAAAGAGGTAATTGAAGTAGCCATGAGTGTCAATACCTTGGCTACTAGTGAAGAATGAATGCTTGAATGCCTTCATGTGGAATTTTAATTTCATCTAATGTATGCTAATTTGAGGTCATGATTATCTTAGGGAAGGAATCACATTCCTACTGTAACAATGCAAGATACCAGATATATAAAATATGTAGAACAGAAACGAAATGCTAGAAATAACAGAATAACAGTGAAATATCCAGCATAATCTTCACAATACACAGAAATGATATACGAAATAGCAACAGAAATAGCACTTGAACAGAAA
>ML796724.1:425858-438308 GCA_009831015.1 Picea engelmannii | reverse complement strand
GATCCTTCTAGAAGCGGAAGCTTCTATTAGGTCTTCTTACATCCGCCTTATTCTATTTTATTGAAAGGTCTTATTAATATTGACCTTTATTACATCCGAATACATTAATCTACCTATGTGCGGGTTAGGACCTTAACAAACAATGAATGTTGATAAAGTTAACCATGGGGTGAGAGGTTGGCTAAGTTCCAACTTACCATGGTGAAGTGCCTGACCTAGAAATGAGGTAATCTGAAACCAATACAAGGATGGATGGTGTGTAAATGAGGCCATGAACATTAGTACATTGATTTAATTACATGACAAGTTTGATTTCATTATGAAAGTTTTGGTATGTTGAAATAATGCATGTATGAGGAAGAATGCCACCATTCCATATCATATGACTAGTGAATTGATTGTTGAAATGTACAATTTTAAGCTCAATTTGGGAACCATTATTGGTATAAGATGTATGAGATAGTAACAATTGTTTGGTTGTTTAAAGATAATAAACATTGTAGGTAAAAAATGGTCTTGGATATGGCAACAATATAAGTCCATAAGGAAGACTAATACATGTTGTTGCAAAAGGCCAAACTATTATGAGAAGGAAATCCTAGAATTGTGGGAGTTGATTTCCTATGTGGAATAGACATGAAAATGAATAAGTAGAATTTGAAATATGTGGCATGAAGATTTGAAGGATTTTCATTGAAATTGATAAAAATGTCTCACAATTTTTGTATGTGTGTGATACGGGTGAGATGACAGATCATAAAGAGGATGGTTGTTGAATTGGAAGGCATGGAAAGAGGCCACTAATATGACATGTGAACCTTGTGACATGCCATGATTACTTGTGACAATGTTGTGTTGTGTAGAAAAATTCAGAGGGACGCCTCACCTATAAGACTTTGTGAGTCTCTATACTCTTCCTATGCAAGAAATCCTTAGTAGAAAATATGGATCACTTGAGGGACTATATAACAAAGAAGGGGATTCTTGAGCCTAGAAGGTGAGTGACTGTAAGGAAGAAGAGACTTGAATGGAATGGAATGATAGCTAGTATCATGAGCATAGTGAACATGTCAAAGGAGAATAATGAGCTGAGTCTTGACATGGAAACCATATGGATGCAAATCCATGAATGCACAGATAAGTATTGTCCCTAAAAAGTGCAATTTGCCCTAAATTATGAACAACAATGAATTTTTATGCATTAAATTGGTTTAAATGTGCATGTTGTTTGACAATTGTTGTAGGCATGCTAATGAATTACCAGAGGTCTGTAAATGAACAAGATTGTGAAGAGAAGGATACATGTTGAAACAAATGAAGGATGGAGACATGGGAAAGATTGTTGAGGTGTAGAATAACATCGAGGATGATGTTCCAATTAATTTGGAGGGGAATGTAACACCCCATTTTTAATCCCCTAAGATAAATTGTAATTAATTATGATTAGATATGGTTTATTTCAACATGGAGATAATATTTCCATGCTATGGCTTGTAAACAATGTAAATATGTAATATATAAGACACACAATCAAATGATGGGTGGAACACAAGTACTAGATGGAGGGAATAGTGAGGGAGCCTAGAGGGAGTTCATCATGCTCAAGAACCCAAGCCTCCTTGCCAAATTATTTGGTTTTGAAAATAATAAGTATTTCCCTTTTCCTGATTCTAAAGTAAATTAGCTAGTGAGAAGGGTTGGTAGTTGAACAACCAACCACCTGCAATAAAAATATATGGAGAGAGGAGTCTGGACAACTAAAAACTATCAACCTAGATACACAGCTACCACCTTTGACCCCACGAGTTCCTTTTGACAGAAGGGAGGGGAGAATAGATTGAGAACCTTATTGGGGATAGAGAGGAGAAACACACGAGGGGAGGAGACAAAGAGAATCAAGGGCGGCGGCTACTGAGAATGGGGAGAGAACCCACATGATGGGAGATAGGCATGATTTTCAAATAAATAACTATGTGCATGGTTGATCTGGTGAACTGGTGTGAAACCTAAAACTCAGTTGAGTTGAGAGGGCATCTGATAAACCTCATGGAGGCCCTAGGCATGATGGGTGTAAGAATTTTAAACCATTAGTTGTGTGAAGGAGAGTGGCCTTCACCTTTCTAATTGCTCTAAGAGCCTAAGAGTTTTTTCTTAGTTGTATCATGGCTTGGCACAGGGGTGTTCAGACGACAAAGATCTGTTGCATTTGAGCCTATGGTTGGGTGGAAAGGTGTTGACCCGCAGTCAGTTGTTTGTCTAACCATTTATGATATATAAGATGCTCACTTTTTTTTTCTTTATGCTCTATTTTTGTATTATATGTACAAATGATGAAATTTCATGTTTGAGCATAAATATGTGAGAAAGGAAATGAATGCATGAATTTTATATGCATGCCCTTATTTCCTTACTTTTTAAAAGCTTTTGGAATTTTGTGATGAATGATGAATGAGGAGATGTTGCTAGGTTCTATAATCCATCGGTTTTTTTTTTCTACATTTTAAATCTCCTAGTCATTTAATCTTTGAGAACAAGATTTATAGATAACCTGGGTAGAGATCCTATAAATTTGAGAATGAGCAGAGGGATATATGGAATTATGCTCATTGTATGCCTTAGATTTAATTATTGGTCATTTTTCTTTGTGAAGCCTAAATTAGATATGATATGATTACTTATCAAGTTTTGTAGTCACCAGCCTTTGGTGGATATGATTAGATGCATAGCTGCCTTGATTTAATGAGTTTTCTATTGTGATGTTAACATTGGAATTGAGACACCATCTCATGTTTACAAAATTATGTTTTAAAGGTGTAAAGGAATGGTTCTATTAGTTGTTAGTTGTGAATCTACACATAGTTGTTTTGACAACAACATTATAATTTATTTCTTGTACAATAAAATTGTTACTGACCACTTACCATGATATTTACTATCTACTTCATTGTGAATGGTCACTGAAACCTAATCCCATTGATAGCATAGATATTTCCCTATGTAATCCTAATAGGCAGTGGCCTTTGGCACTATCACTTGAAAACTAAATCTTACTTGCTAGAGTGTGGATGATGTTTGGCAAAAGATGGAGTAGTTGCAGAACAAATGGCGATGAGTGGGATTACATGTGCCAAGTTACATACAAAGTTGCAAAATGACCATGGAGATTTGTGGAAGCATTGCATTTTGCATGTGGATAGTTGTGGAATGGTTGCTTGCACAAAAGTTATTCTTCTTTCAACCTTCACCTTTTCTCTCGATGTCTATATGTATATGCCATAATTGTGCTTGATAGTTGTAGAGGGACTATTGATGGCTCATAGAAGGTTGTGGAAGCTTTATTCTCCTTTGACTTGTTGAGTTATTTTCTTATTTATGCACTCTAGAAATTTATGGGAGATTTCATGATAATGATATTGTTGATATAGATCCTTGGAGGAGTTGCAGATCAACCCTGTGTGTTAGGATCCCAACTCAATTTTTCCATAAGTTTTATAATGCTTATGAGTTGGATAAGTCTAGGATTTGGTGTTATAAACATATGTTATTTTCTTAGTTATAGTTGCACCATAGTGAGATAATATTTCAAAGGGCCTAGACTTAGGGTCATGGTTTTATACGCATCTCAATGGTTGGTGGCCGATATTGGTGACTATTTCTAGACTATTTTACATTAGTGATTTGCGACACTATGAATTTAGTGTGTTCAATTGTAGTTAATTTCCAATTATGTTTCTCAAGTGATAACGACAATATTGTATACTTAGACTTTCTGTTGAGATGAATTTCATATATTTGTAGTTGTGGAAGGGTAATATTTCTTGGTATGCTTCCCGCCACACACTTCATGTACCTTGTCCTAGTTGTGTATTGATGATTGATGATAATTTATTTGTGACCACTGGGATGCCCTGAAGTCATAGGTTGAGAAGAGGAGACGATAGAGGAACAAATTCTTCAAGTGTGGACTATTGCGGCAGTTCCGGTTTGGATTCTAGTTTGCACTTGTCTTCCTTGGTTGCCTCGAGGATGAGTCAATGAATAGTGGTGGTGGCCTCTTGGGCCTTAATTTTGTATGAAGGAAAATTTGATTGTTTTTCTCATCGTTATGGTCATTTATGAGTTAATGGGTTTATGGATTATTTTTTATTAATGGAAAAACATGGTGTTATAATGTCAAAAGGGTTTTTATTGTAAATGGAGTTGGTGGAGCATTTATTGTCCACCTCCATTGGGAATTTTGTAATATGGGTTTGGGAGTTAATGATATCATATCTTATGTCTTGTATCTTCATGTGTAAACCCCTTCTCCACCTTTGTACGAATTGTAGGTGAATAATAGAACCAAGAGAGTAAGAAAGTTAGCATATGTTTTTATTTATTCTTTAGTCAATAAATCATATTTAGAGATTAGTTTAGTTCTTTTAGTGCTTGTTTTGTATTGTGAAACTTGTAGGTATGTGTTTATTAGTTGCAAAATTAGTGCCAACATATTTTTCACAATTTTTTTTATTATTATGGCCTGTTTTCTTCATAATTTTTATTATCATTATGATCCACTAGTTTTATTTAACTTTATTTAACTTTTTTTTTTACATAAATGGGTAAGAATTTTATTAAAAGTTGGGATGTGCATAAGCAAAAATACCCAAATAGTAAAAAATTTAAAAATGGCCAAAGGCCCAAACCAGAGTTGTAGTATTACATCTATGTAGATGAATCTTAAGTTCACCTAAGTACATCAAAAAACTAGTGCAATCCTGCCAAGCCTAGATGGAAATAAAAGACGATAGAAAAAATGTGACTTTACATTGCATTATTCTAATTTAGGAGAGTTTCAAATCCATGTCTACCTCACCTGAAGTGGGTTCCTGGGTGTTCGGCACAGGTTGTTGCATAATTGGTTGCTAAACTTCACAAGAGGCGAATGATCCCACATATGACACTGAATTCTGTTGAACTGAGACCCCTGGAGGATGACGTTGAGCATGACGATGAAGAGACTGAATCTGGGATGTATGATGGTTCACCATTCTTAGAAGAATGGATAATTCCTCAACTCACTTGATTTCCTATTCCTATAGTTGGTGAACGAGATCGACATTAGAGACATACAGACACTCCATATCTAACTATTGAGTATGCATTTGATCCTAGAAATGAGCCAATTTACACTTTTTACAATCGCATGGGGATCCACTGTGACACCACATTTTTGAGAGGAGGTCGTGGTAGTCTAATGCGATCCTAGACAGAATTGTGCATGCCAAATACTGATGTTTCTCCCTATTGCTAAAATCCTTCTCCATGTCTTCATAGAGTGATGCAATTGAGGTTGATTGATGCAGACCCCCTTATCTCTCTTAAGGGATGTGCGACCTCCCGGTCAGGATCTTTGACTCAGGAGCTTAAATGAATCTCTTGGTTTTGAAATGGAACCTTTAACACTAAATCCACATGTCCTTGTCTGTGTTTTTCCCATGCAAACCAGCACTAGGCACGAGCCTCCACTTTACGTGACCGCAGGTACAACCACATGATTAGCCCAAAAGGCATGTCGTGTTCCACAACTTCGGGGTTTCTGGTGCAACAACTCCTCAACTCCTCCAAGTCTTGAAACCCCAATGAGATCTAATAGAGTTTAGCTCCTCCCCTTCGTCTATTTGTGTGACCACACACACGTAACCATAGGATTTATCACAAAGGTGCATCGTGATTCACAATGTCGGGACTTTGTGATGCAAGGTGTCAGACTCCTCCAATTCCAGAAAGCCAAAATCATGATGGTCTGGAATCTACAGTCTAGATCTTACCTTGATCGACGATTGCGATCAAGTCAATGTTTTGTGTTTCACGACTTCACACTTCACGAAGTTCGCTCACTCATTCCCTGATCGCCAAAATTCTGATATTTCGGAGCCCCAATCTGACAGTCCTGATTTTCCCACAATCTGACAGTTGAGTTCTCGTCTTCGTGAATCGTGATTTCACATTTTGGGGTTTTGGAAGTCAAGGACCTTTGTCCTCCCTACTCACGATACATGATATCATGAAATGGACTAATGGTCCAGATCTCCCTTGGATCGACGACTCCTATCCCTCCTGATCTTTGAGAATTGAAAGGCTCACATCATTACCCTCCTCGTAGCTTCACCTGATCCAACAACTTACGACTATCGACACTTCTTCCTTGAAGGCTCTCCACTGTCCGTTCAGGTCCTCGACTAGCCCTGGCCAAATATCTTGGCGCCAAATCTCCTGAGCTTTGATCTTTCAAACTTAGAAGATTTTCTATGTCTCCGAAGGTTCCGCCCTTCGCTCCTCCTGGGAAATGGGATTCCTGGATCTCACTAACACTTACCTGAAGTGTTATTCCTCCTGATCTTTGTCTTATACAGACATCGATTTCCTACACACTCCTTGCATCTAAGGGATTTCAATAACTCAGATCAAAGGGATTTCTTATAGAGAAATTCCTCCCGATTTCCTGGTGTTCTCCCCTTGTTCAATGCACACTTTGCAGAACTTCAAATGAAGAGAAACAATTGAAATTGAAAACTTATCATTTATAGTTCCATCCACCCATAACGAGATTCACTCATTCATAAATACATAATAACAAGAAATTGAAAACAATGTTCACACATGCATTGAATCAATTCTTCCTTGTTATATTCACGAGTGAAAATGGTTACAAACATATTTGAAATTACAACAACTTGGAAAGATTGAAAACTTCTGCTAACTTGCAATTCTCTTACAACTAACTTCCCTTTGTATTGCAACTAACCCTATATTGGCGTAGAAAACCTATATTTAACTCAGAGGGATTTTTAGGGTTTCCCCTGCCTACTTATCTACTCTAAAACTTAATCTACTGGCTATCTTAGACCAGTCTCATTCCAGAGCCGGTGTTCAAGTGTGTCTCAAATTGTTTCCGATGTTGAGTTTAGGTGTGCCTCAAAACCCCTGCTGGACGTCCAACATTGAGCTTCTGGAAGAAGTCCCACATGATGAGTGGTCTTGCCTCTGCGCACTTGCCAATTATGCTCCTGCATCATACTCCCCTTGATAAAATTTCATGGACTCTTGTCCATGAGCTCCTGCATCGACTTTCCCTGCTTTTGGATAGCAACTTCATTTTCCCAATTAGCATATTCTACTGGGTGTCCCTTCCATTTGACCAGATATTCAAAATAGGTTTTTCTTCTGGTCTTCTTGGCAATCCTCTGATCAACAATTTTATCCATCCATGGTTTTTCTTCTACAGGAATATGTTTGTCCCACTAAATCTTTTTTTGATCTTCTGATCCCTCTGTGTCATCTTTCCTATAAGGATACAGGTCTAAAACATTGAATATGGGCAAAATGCCCACACCATCTAGTAGCTCGATCCCATAGGAATTTTCATCAAACTTCCTCAAGATCTTACATGGACCTATCTTCTTCATCTTTAACTTGTTATATGTTCCCCTAGGGAACCTTTCCTTCCTGAGATGTGAAAAAAAATGATCTCCTACTTCAAATTGAAGTTCCCTGCGATGTTGATCGACTATGTGCCTGTATTTCTTGTTAGAACTTTGCAATTGTTCCCTGATCTAGCTATGGAGTTTCTTCATTTCAGTAGTAAAATCTTCTCCTCCAGCGCTTATGATTTCCCCTTGTTCCAAGTCTCTCAACTCAGACACTCCCCTGGGTTGCATTCCATATAATATTTGGAATGGGCTCCTTCCAGTGCTCCTGTTTGGTGAGTCATTGTATGCAAACTCTGCTTGTGGCAGAATCTGATCCCACTGATTATGATGCTCAGTGACTAAACTCCTCAATAAATTTCCTAAAATTCTATTTACCACCTCAGTTTGCCCATCTGTCTGAGGGTAATAAGCTAAGTTGAAGGACAAATCTGTCCCCAATTTCTTCCACAGTGTCCTCCAAAAGTGACCAACAAATTTTGTGTCTATGTCTGAGACAATGCTTCTGGGTAGGCTGTGAAGTCTTACAACTTCCTTGAAAAACAGGTTTGCAACATGTGTCTCATCACTGGTCTTATGGCATGGGATAAAATGTGCCATCTTTGAAAATCTATCTACCACCACAAATATGGAATCAAATCCTCTTTTCGTTCTTGGCAATCTCAACACAAAATCCATGTTTATTGCATCCTAAGGCCTCTCTGGTATCGACAATGGTTGATACAATCCAGTGTTCTGTCGTTTTCCTTTTGCATGTTGGCAAATTCTACATCTTTTCACAAACTTTATCATTTTTTTTCTCATACTTGTCCAATAATATGAACTGCTCAACTGTGCAAACGTTTTATCATGGCCAAAATGTCCAGCCAATCCTCCACTATGCTTTTTCTTCAAAATTTTATCCCTCATTGAGCATTTTGGTATGCACAACTAATTTCCTCTAAACAACATTCCTTCCTGAATCATGTACTCTATCCACTGACTTCTATCTCTCAACATAGGGTTTGTACATGCTTCATATGCTTCCTTGAAGTCTGTGTTATCATAATACATATCCTTAAGGTGTTCAAACCCAAGGTCTTCACCTAGAATTCTTGTAGAATTAAACATCTCCTTCTTAATAAATCAACAACCTTGTTAGCATTCCCAGCAATATGTTGTATGAGAAAAGTAAAATTTTGCATAAATTCAACCCATTTTGCATGCCTTTGATTCAATTTTTCCTAACTGGTTATGAATTGTAAAGCCTGTTTATCGCTATACAAAAAAAAATCTTGTGGGACAAGATAATGCCTCCATTTCTTCAAGTCTTGAATTATGGCATAAAAATCCTTGTCATATGTGGAGTACTTCCTCTTGGTCTCATTTAGCTTCACACTGAAATAGGCAACAGGTCTGTTATCCTGACTGAAAACTGCTCCTATTGCAACTCCACTTGCATCACATCTCACCTGAAATGTCTTCTCAAAATTTGGCAAGACTAGAATTGGTTGTTCTATTATTTTCTCTTTCAGTATATTAAAGCTCATTTCGACCTCCTTTATCCATTTAAAAGACTTGTGCTTCTTCTTCACTGTATCCATCATTGGTGCAAAAATTCCACTGAAGTCTTTGATGAAATTCCTATAGAAAATTACTTATCCATGAAAGCTCCTTACCTCAAACATACTCCTTGGTGAAAACCATTCTTTGATCGCTTTCACCTTCTTTGGATCCATCTTCAGTTCATTCAAAGAGATCACAAAACCCAAGTAAATGAGTTTTGTTTTCATAAAAGAGGAATTCTCCAGATTTATCAACAACTTCTCATGTTGTATCCTCCTCATCACTAATGTTAGGTGCCTCAAATGCTCCTCTTTAGTCCTACTAAAGATCAGTATATCATCCAGATATACAACTACAAATTTTCCAATGAAATCTTTCAAAATTTTGTTCATCAACCTCATAAAAGTGATCGGGGCATTTGTTAAGACAAATGGCATAACAAGCCACTCATATAGACCTTCATTTGTCTTAAAGGTTGTCTTCCACTCATCACCTTCTCTCATCCTGATCTAGTGATATCCACTTTTAAGATCTATCTTAGAAAATAAATTTTCTCCACTTAAGCAATCCATTAAGTCATCCATTCTTGGTAAAGGAAATCTATATCTAATAGTGATCTTGTTGATGGCTCTCACGTCTGTGCACATTCTCCATCCTCCAAATTTCTTTGGGCTCAACACAGGTGGGACTGTGCATGGACTCAAACTCTCTCTGACCAAACCCTTGTCTAGTAACTCTCAGACTTGGTTCTTCACCTCCTGATTCTCTCGAGGTGTTAATCTGTATGTTGATTTGTTCAAAAGACTTTCTCCTAGTATCAAGTCGATATGATGACTGATACTCCTGATAGGTGGTAATGAGTTTGGCATCTCATCCACCACTATATTAGAAAAATTATCCAATAGCTCTTGAACTTCCTCAAGCAAATCATCCATTGATGTACTTGTAAGGATAACTTTGGGTTTCCTTACCACAACAAACTACATCTCTTGTTCTTATTTGAATTCTTTCAGGAGTTCCTTCCCCCTCATGAGAAGTATGCTTGTGCTAGTTTCCTCTTTCTCTTTCTTCTCCTCCATTGGAAACAACATATGTGTCCTACCATTCTTCTCCAATGTATATGTGTTTTTCCTCCCATCATGAATGACATTTCTATCAAACTACCATGATCTTCCCAACAGAATATGGCATACGTTCATGGGAATTACATCACATAGGATTTCATCTTTATAGCATAGTATCTTTATTTCAACCAGACATTGTTTAGCAATCATTACCTGGTGTCCTTTTTGCAACCATGAGACCTTGTATGGCCTTGGGTGTGTAGCTGTCTTCAGCTCCAATTTCTCCACCATCTCTATGGATACTAGGTTGTGAGTGCTCCCACTGTCAATGATCACCTTGCATACTATGTCCTTATTCTTGCAAGTTATCCCGAAGAGACTGTTTCTCTGCACTGGCTTCTCGATTTCTACCTCTGGTTTTAAGAGAACCTTCCTCAACATCAGGGATGCTCCATCCTCTTCTCTTTCTGCTTCAACATCCCTTCATTGGACTTCTGAAATGTGAGCTTCACCTCCTCTTTCCTTCTTCTTCTTGAGACATGCCCAAGACATGTGCCATGTCTTTCCACATGCATAGCATCTTATTCCTCCTCTGCCTCTTCCTCTAGAAGAGTTTCTTCCACCATCTTGTCTTCCACTAGAAATTCCTCCTCATTCTAAATGATTGTCTGGTTTCTCAGCCTCATCCTTAGACTTGTGTACTCTATCATGGGTAATTCCCTTGGTTTTGGTTGGAGCTAGACTCTTACCTCTTCCTCGCTAGTTTTGTTTTATGGCCAACTTCTCCTCTTCCTTCAGTGCAAAATGATAAGCATCCTCCATGGTTCTGACTATCATCATCATGAGATCTTCCTGGATTTCATATCTCAAACCATTTATATATCTGGAAACTTTTTCTTCATCTCTCTCCCTTTGTCCAGTTCTGATGTTCAACCTATAGAACTCCTCGATGTACTCCTTAACTGTCATCCCCTTCTGTCTCAGGTTCTATAACTTCCTGAATAGGTTGATATGATAGTCCTTGGGTATGAACTTAGCCTTCAACTTGGCTACCATTCTATCCCAACTCTTTATCCTTTGTTTTCCTTTACTTCTCCTCTCAGCCTGCAGTTCATCCCACCACAGTGTTGCATGTCCTTTTAGCCTAGTGACTGCATGTTTCACCTTTCTCTCCTCATCGACATCTTCATAGTCAAAATGATTGTCCATGGATCTTGTCCAATCCAATAGTTCTTTAGCATCTAAATTTCCCTCATACATGGGAACCTCTATCTTAGCTCTACCTCCCAATCTGGCAACTTCTCTCAACAAGCATTCTTCTATAGCATCCTCTCATGTAGCTTCTTCAACCATAACCTCTTCACTTTATACATCACTGACGTCTCCAGCATCAGGTGGTATTCTTTGCACTACTTCCATTGTTTCCAATCTTGCGCGAAGTTCTCACATATCCCTCTCTACAACACAGTTGGCTAAAGGTGCCTCTCCTCGTCTCCTTGGCGACATTGTGTCGACTGTCTGTCACACATAGAGTACAACTTCGATTTCTATGTCTCCTCCTTTTCTCTTTCTCTTTCTCCTGAAGTCTACAGATGAAGAGGCAATGCTATGATACCACCTGATGCAGACCCCCCTATCTCTCCTAAGGGCTGCACAACCTCTCAGTCAGGATCTTTGACTCAGGAGTCCAAATGGCTCTCCTAGTTCCAAACTGGAACCTTTAACACTAAATCCATAGGTCTTTGTCTGTGTTTTTCCCGTGAAAACCAGCACTAGGTGTGAGCCTCAACTCTACTTGACCACAGGTATGCCCACAAGCTTAGCCCAAAAGGCACATCGCGTTTCATGACTTTGGGGTTTCCGGTGTGTTGACGGGCGAAAATGACCGTCCGTCAACTGGGAGAGTGGAACCGGTCCGGGGTTGTCTAAATAACCCAAGCCGTTTGGTATGGACCACCCTGACGAGTTTAACGGCTCCGTTGGCTGCCCTAAGGTCTCGCAAGGAAACCGAAGAGAAAGTGATTTAAGCTAAATGATCTAAACTAAGGAAACTAGAAACTAATAAAACAAACTACAATAAACTAACTAACAAAATAAAAGAAATTAAACTAAATTAAAGGAAACTAGAAACTAATAAAACAAACTTAACTAAACTATACTAAACTAATTACAAACTACGCTAACTATTCTAACTACTAAATACTAACTATGATCATAATAACTCAAATAAACTACTTAATTGTCAGCCGCAATCATTCTTTATTCACAAATATACAATATGGACAGATTACAGATTTAATTAAAACCTGCAAAAATCATGTGTTCGCTGCCCTAAGACAGCCAAGGATCTATTTTTCGTCTTTTTGTATTTT
>ML796724.1:370850-389807 GCA_009831015.1 Picea engelmannii | reverse complement strand
GCTATATTGTTCTAGTATTTATTGACAAGTAACATTATATTGCCATTGTCATTATTGCAAACATTGACTTCGTCAATATTTACTGTTGTATTTGCTCATATATTGAACTTAGATAGTCACTGATTTATGAAGTATTAACCATTGTTGCACGCATTAGTTTTATTGTTTTCTTGTCTCAAAAGTAGGTGCCTTCTCCTTAGTTATACTTTATTGGACTATATCTTTGGGAGGTAATCTGTGAAAGGGGAAACTAGCCTTAATCCTTTGAGCCTTTCCCTTTCAAACCCCAGATTTCCAGTGATGTCTCCCTTGGGCCTAGCCTACCTAAATAGAAAGGAACTCTCCATTGTGGTGACATTGGGTGGGGTAGGTCCCTGTTACGCCAGTTTGGCCTTCTATTTTTTAGCCTCTGCTCCTAGCTACAAACTGTGCGATAACAGGGCCAATGTTGAAATTTTTTCAAAATGTGACTATGTGCGTCGAAATTTGGCATTGTTAGACTAGAAACATGCCTTGACAGTATGGGAGGGTTTCAATACTTAATCATGTCTGATGTCCCCACATAATATTCAATATCATCCACGTTTACATCAATTTTCATCATGCACATCGATCTCATTGTTAGCATTTGTCATTCCCTTCTATATAATCTTTGTCAGAACTCTTTTGAAATGTCTTGGAACTTCTAACATGCCCATCACCAATGTCATCCACCGACCCCACACAATGATCTGTGAATGGGGCCAATGTCGAAATTTCTTCAAAATGTGACTGTATGCATTGAAATTTTACATGTTTAGACTAGGCGCATGCCTTGATAGTATGGGAGGGTTTTAAGAATCAGGGACATCATTCTCTTCATCATCACCATCATCATGGTTTCCATTTACATCTTCATCATCTTCATATTCATAATGACCCATTTTTTCCATCCATACCAACAAAGATCAAACTGGCATGCCCATATTTACAATGAAACCTGATGAAGATTCCAATTTCCATGTATTTATCTTTTTCTTGTGGAATTCTTCGAGATGATTAAACCATGATTCTATTAATTTGAGACATACCAAAAGAATTTTATAGGGTCCAACATGCAAGATGCATAATGGTTAATGGGTTAGGTATTATATCGGGTGAAGGGATTAATGACATCCATCGACCTTACATGGTAAGCAGTGAATGAGGCTAACATTGAAATTTCTCCAAACTGTGTCTGTATGCGACGAAATTTGACATGGTTATACTAGACACATGCCTTGATGGGCCTTGATGGTATGGGAAGGTTTCAAGGCTCAAGGATGTCTGATGTCCCCACGTAATCTTCAAGATATTCCATGTTTCAAGGGGTTAGGGGGCTAGGGTTTAGATGGTATAAAGGTTAGGGTCTTAGGATTAGGCTTAGTGAAACATTTCAATTTATTTTAAGATATAAATTAATTAAAAAACTTTGGATACATTTAGCCTAATGGTTTGGATTTACATTGTTTTACATATACGATATATTTTATTGTATTTTTTAACAATTGCATATTTAATGTATTGTTATTGAATATGTTATTCATCCTAGTTTAGTCAGAGTCTAACCAATAACCTAACAACACCTATAAACCATTAACAACTAATAAATGACCACTAACCATGCTAACTATTATCCAAGTAATCCTAATTTATTTTTCCAACAATTCATAGAAAATATTGAACACTTTAAGGATATTGCAATAGGTAATTTCTATTGACACAAATAATACTGAAGTATTTCAATGTTTGGTCCATAAGAATCAACATTTTTAAAACACGGATTACAAATAATTCTGAAAATTTAGAAGTCTTCATCATTAACATTATTTCCTACAACAATGCCATTCAATGTATCATTGTCAATGTTCATATGTTCTTTCAATTATTTAATATTATCATCATCCTCATATTGACCTACATCATCTTCATCATCATTGAAATTTGACTATAAACCATCTATATTGTTACCATATGTATTTGGATCATCATTTTCTATACCATCCATATTGTTGTCTTCAATAATATCATCTAACTTTGGATTGTTTTCTTCTTGTGCATGAACATAACCATCTTCAACATCATCATGGATGTCAATTTATTCGATGTTCTCTAATCCTTCTCTCTCATTTTGTTGGCCATCATTATTTTGCTCAGTATCCACTAATGCATCGTCAAATACATGCCTTAATCTTGGATCATAATGCATGACAAATATCCATTTCAGGTCCAAAATATATTCATAGAAAAATACTTGCACATGAACGACATACATATATTATACATATGTTATAAAAAAATTATTGATTAATAAACATATGTATATTATCGCAATAAACTATGAATTAATAGATTAATGATCACTATTGCTTCTTATTTGAGCTAAAGAAATACCTACTCACAATGAATTGGTAGAACATAAGACTCCTTATCCTCTGGTAGGAACCTCAAGGAATATATAGAAAACAATCCACTATGGGTATCATGTCTTCGTTTCCTCTCAAATGTTTCATACCATCTACACTTAAAAATACAACATTTAAAAGAGAGGTAATCCAACTCAATAATTTATTGGATTTTCCCAACATATTGTAGATTCCCTTCAATAATATTCTTATCTTTTGAGCTTGCTCGAGTGGATTGCTTGAAATCAACCATGATGTCACAATCAAAGGATTGTTTCTTTACATCTACACTTTCTACATGATATTTGTCCATATGCTCACATTGCAGGATATTTCCTCACCTGTGAAAGACCATTTATTTCAGTGAAAAAAAATATAATGATGAATATTAAAATAGTTAATAGTGTCAAAACTATAAGGAAACAACATTTTGTAAAATTCCAACTATACCTTTCTTTCACATACTCTACACATGTTGATTTAATATTCTATTATGTTTGAATATATACATAAATTTTCTATTTGATTTTGAATTTGTTCAGTAACCCATTCTAGTGTGCAATCTTTTCCCCATTCCCCAAGAAGATCAATGGGAAGTGGAGTATTCCTTGGGTTGGATCTCTTAAACTGTCTCCTTGCTTCTAGCACTTCTTCTTTATTTTTCTCATACAAATCAATCCATTTGTTCATAAATTCCATGTGGTACAGAATGAACTTGTCGATTATAACACTTTTGTTTACACCTATTACATGTCAACATGTTTATTTCAAACTCCAAATGTTATGTTGTTAATTTGACAAATAAATTACAGAGCTAATTAATGGTTGCAAGAAAAACAACCATAATGATCATAAATTTACTTACTAATTTCTACTTGAACACCATTATAATTTATTTTTTATCCATCAATAATATCTGATGCTCATTCTTCATCCCAAAAGCATGGACCATCTTCAAAATTCTTACCAAAGAATTCACATAGGAAGAAAAATTCTTCATTTAATACATACCCTTAAACCATACAACACTCTAGATGTGCCTTTTGTTGGACATATCGTTTTATAGTTTTCATATACCTCTCAAAGAAAAGCATCCACCTCATTGATACGACACCTGCCAATTCAATGTCATCAACTGGGTGTATAGGTAAATGGATTTGTAGGGAGCCCCTTCTCAAATACATATACAATTTTTGCAATTTCCTTCTTCCATTTTGGTACTTCACATTTGTGGATCTCCTTGGAGGTCACCCACCTAATATAAGAATAATAAATTAGTATGAACCTTTAGTGAAAAATTAAAATGGAATATAATATCTCTATGTCTCTCACACATGAACATTTCATACCAAATACCTTGTAAATGCTAACAACCAATTTATGGAATTCCTTAAGTCAACAGTAAGCCATGAATCCCCTCTAATTTCCAATGGCATGTTATTGTATCAAACACATTCATCAAATTTCATTAGTAATTTTTCTCACACAATAGAATATAAAAATATATTTAGTACTTAATCAATGTTACCAATAAAACTTAAATGATGATACATAATACCTTCATAAAATTATGAAAATCATGTATTTTAAATCCTGTGATATGTCCATCAACCGTAAAATCTTTATCCTATGATGAACCATAGCCAATAGGTGTGCTTATTGAATGGATGACTTTTTTTAGTTGGTCTAGCTCTCTTTTTTTCCAAAATCCATGGAGCTTCTGCATATGTTTCATTTTCCCTGTTTGGCCACAAATGTATTTTATCAAATTTGGTACGCAAAAGAGAAATATCTCTCCTCGAAGATAATGTTTCCTTCTCTTTGCCTAATATATGTCAAAATATAGAATTTGGGACTTTTTTTAAGATGTGCATAGGATCTAATAGGTGATATATTAATAGATCCTTCCAGTAAGGGAGCTCATAAATATGGATTTCCTTTTCATTCCTTCTGACATATTAACTACAACTTGTTCTGGTTCTTCAATTGAATCACTCAGTTAAAAAAATTCTCCCAAGCTTTCAATTCAACATTTTCATACTTCCTAAGCCAATCACCTGGACCCATAATCATGGGAGGGCCTCTATTTTCAACTTTTCCATCAAATTGATTCTTCAGAAGATTTCTAAACTTATGATCTGGTGGTAGAGAAACCATGTTGTTTGCGTAAACACTTTTATGTAGATCTTTAGAATATCACTCTTGAAATTGATCTTCACATATTGGACATGAAAATACCCCCTTTGTTTGAAGACCTACAATCCAATAAGTAATGTTAATAGCATCAAAATAATACTATAAAAGTAAGTATGAAAGTTGGGATGAAAATAAATTATGAGTGTGAATACGTAAATATTTTATCTTACCAGAACATGCACCAAGTCTTGGTAAATCATGAATAGTCCAACATAGCACACCATACAACATGAAGGAACTAATTTTTGGAGGACATGATATGCCATGCATTCTTATGCCTTTCCATAGTAGTTGCATCTCATCAATAAAGGGCCCAATATAAACATCCATGTTTTTAACTTGATGTTTTCTTGGAACAATGAGATTCAGCATAAGGTGCTCCTTTCTAACACCCATCCATGGAGGAATATTGTATACTATCAATCCGACTGGCCAAACACTATAATTTGAGCTCAGGAAAGAGAATGGTCACACTCCATCAATTGCAAGACCAAACCTAATACTGTGTGGTTCATCTTTGAATTTACTTGGCCATTTTTCCTCTATGTGTTTCATTTCTTTGGAGTTGGATGGAAGTTGCATGAATCCATCTTTACTCATGTTCTTTGCATGCCAGTCTATCAATTGTGCAAGTGACTTGCAACGAAACATTCGTTGAATTCTAGGTATAATTGGCATGTGATGTAAAACCTTCTTTGGAACTATAGGACCTTGTACATATGTACACTATCTCTTATTTTTGCATACATGGAATTCGTCCTTGTTTTGATATTCATCTTTGTATAAAATGCAATCAGTTTTACATGAATGAAGTTTCTTATATTCAATCCCCAACTCAACAAACAACTGACGTGCTTCTCTTCAAGTTGACGGAAATACATTCTCTTCAGGGAATATTTTAGTTTTTAGTGCCCTGTAAGATTGCTAGAGATTAAATCAATTGAATGTTTGACTTATGATGAACATGTTTGATATGCCAATCTATACTAGAACTGTTTATATACACCATATTGTTTTAAAATCCCCTTAAATAAATATAAATGAACTTGATGAATGTTTACGAATTACGTACACCAATTGACAATGCAAAGTAAGAAATACATTTCAACTCACTTCAGTAAGGTAGTGAATCCTTTGTTTGACCAACCAAATAGTGACTTGATTTCTAATAATATCAATGTGCATGTAAGTTTTGAGGTTCTACTTGCACCCAATCTAAACAAAGGTGTCTTCACAACTTTCTTGATTGAGTCTTTCAGGTTGTTATCATCAAGATTATGTTGGTGGTAATTACCCATGCTATCATCATTACTGCCAACCATATGATCATTATCGTCATCATTGTTTCCATCCCCAAGGAAACCTGTAATAATTTCATGAAATCCTTCTTCGTGCATTGCATTTTCACTATCATCACCATCATCATTAAAGCTATGTGGCATGTCATCAATGTATGCTAATGTCATCAACTCTTCAAATTCATCAGTTGGTAGTATTCTCTTCAATGTTGCTCTTTTCACCTTGGTATGGTTTAAAGGATGGTTTGGATCATCCCGTCCAAATCTTAATAACCTAGTTTGATCATGGGTATTAGTAGGTGTATCATCAATATCTTCTACCTATCAACAAACACAAGCATTATTCAATGTTTGGAAACAATTGGATAAATCATAATTGTATCAATTTCAAAGAAATACAATCAAATATATATTAACCAATAAAAATATAGAATGTATGAACATATATACATCAATTGAATAACATAACATTATTTGATAGACTGCTTTTTTTATACAAGAATTTAAAATAAAACACAATTTTGACAACATAGTTTATAAAATGTCAATCCACACTCATTGATTGTTCTTTGGTTTCTTTCCCTTGAGAATATCCTTAGGGATACCTTGTTCTTCCCTTGTCTTTTGCGCAAGAGTGTGTTTTAAGAAGGGGCAATTAATAAATAAATCATCCCCAATGTTAAGGTCCATAATAGCCTCAACCATTATCAATCTATCAACCTCTCTTTCCATATCTCCATCTTTATCATTTATAACTTCAACAAATTGACAATTCGGTCTTACAATAGGGTCCCTTCCCTTACTACTATTTATAAAACCTGCAATATTTTTGTATGTATATGCACGTCCATCTATATACATAATATGACCTCTATTAATTTATTTTCCACTTTCCAATTGGAGATGATGTGTATACATATTCGAATTTAGAACATATGTTGACATTCTAGGCTTATATTATGCTAGCCTTCTCCATTCACCATTGTAATATGACGAACCATAATATGGAATTAATATCCTAGTGGTTTGTTGTGAATTGTTTCTATGTTTATATCCCACATGGAAATTTTGGACAATAAAGAGGCCTAGATTTTCTCCATGAATATTGGAGGGTCGTATCATGTAGTCGTATCCCCAAAATTGAAACACCTCATACACTCTAGGTAATTGTCGATCACTGGGCCAAGCGCAATATAGTCAACGATCAAATTTCTCTTTGTAAATTGATCTCAAACTTAGGGGCAAGTCATCATCTCCATCAAATTCATTCTCATAGGCTATGTAGTCCACCTTCCCCTTGTCTTTAAGGAAATTATGCATCTTTAAAGTGGTTCTTGTTTTGTTACTTGTTTTCATCAAATCCTCATCTTTGGAGATGGTATATGTGCACATATTTTTGTTAGATGTATCATCTCATAAATGATCGCCCTCTAGGCTAGAAGTCAATGCTCTAGGAAAATTTAAACCAAGAACTTTATCCTGCAAGTATTCATTAATAAAAAAAATTAATTATTTAAATAATATAAAACAATGTTTAAAAGAAGTATACATATTATTTATATCAAATTGGAAAATTCCTTGCCACAATTCCTATTGGATTTGAATTGATTGTAGGAGACATACTACCCACTCGAAGCTCATCATATATGTAATGTCTTTGTACAATCGCTCATTTGAATTGTTTCTTTCCACGACATACAAAACATCCACAAACAACAATTTTCTCAAAGTATTCATCCCATGTACTATAGTCATGACCAACTTCTTGTTCAATGCAATCATTTGTTGTGTCTGCAGGATCCATTGTCATATCCTATTCCACCCACTTTCCTCTATGTGATTTAATAGTTTTAGGTCCACGTACACGTACATATCTTTTTCTTTTTCTAGTTGAATGCTTAGGCTCTACATTCGCTCCAATCTCCATCTAAAATAATCAACAAAATGCATTAATTTCTGCCAATATTGTATAATACACTATAAATTTTAATAATATTGTGAAAAAAGATGGTCGTATCACAAAATGCCATCAGATCAATTTTTCCTAAGTTAAGTCAAAATTTGAGTACTTGATGTCTCATGTCATCCATTGGGTCCTCATTTGATATGACACGATCTGTTTCCATGGCCTCATATCGCTCCTATAATACACAACGTAGTCAATAATGTTTAGTACATCGATTATAACATTTCAATGAATATGTTATCCAACAGAAAACCTCACCTTAGTCATATATTTAACATATTGATATCATGTTTTGGAGTTGAAAAAAAAACAAGAAAAGTATCCAACATCCCTATCCCACATGGCCATCCTAATTTTCAAACTTTTCCCTTGATCATAGAATCACATTTAATCACTATTCTTGTGCATTTTCAACCAATAAGTTTGACCTCAAAGGCCTCATGGAAAAAATGACTTTATCTCCTCTATGTTGTAGCATTTGTTAATTCATAAAGACCTTCCTCCTTTGGTTGAGTTTTCTTTTTCTTCTTACCTTTATTGTATTTGTAGATTTTGTTGTCATATCCTCTTACACCCACTTTCTTCTCTGTGATTTAATAGTTCTACATCATCCATGTCCTCTTTCCATGGCCTCCTCTAGATCCTGTTACACAACAATGAAAACAATTTTTAGTACACCAATCAAATCCATTATCATCTAATAAGTTAGGGAAAATCGGGCCACAAGTCAAAATTAGCTTGGCATCAGACGATAGAACAGGAGGAAAAAAGTATGATGGTAGTATGAGGTAAAGAGACACACATGAAGACAATTTACATGTATAATTTCAGCCTGTTTCATTTAGCATTACTCCTTTCATCTCTTTCCATTTTATGAAACAATCAAAACAACTATGGGTTTGAAATAATCCATCTTTCATTTCATTACAAAAATCTCTATTCATAAAACTTGGTTGCAGGCACTCAAATTCAAGCCTACAATACTATAAACATGTTGAAGGAAAAGTTGATGCTAAACAAACTCAAACTTATACCTATCTTCAAATCATGGGATATCATTAAAGTTTGAGCTATGTGTGTATTCAAAAAAATCAATTCATCCTACGATAAAGACACATTAAGAGTTCGACACTATCTTCATCCATATACAACCTTCATGTTGAAATATTGTAAATGCAAAGAGTATTCTATTTATTATTGATTTATTGCTCATCAAATCAATCCCCTTTTGTGGATTGATCATGTCAGGATTTATACTTGACCAAATCCCCTTTTGTGGACTGGTCAAACCCTAATTATATTATGCAAATTAAGAAGTTGGCCCCCATGCCTAATTAAATTGGTTTTAACCACTAAGAAGAGAAGTCAGCCCTGCCCAGTGAAGAGACACATTTCCAGCACCTACCAGCTAGTATAAATAAAGGAGGCTAGTGCCTCATTATCTCACTCACTCATTCACTCATCAAGTGCACAATTTTGGTAGATATAGTTGGGAGAAGAATGAAGAGAGAGGCACATTGCTCAGTGTTGGATATTCTCTAGTGTTTTGGTTTATTGTCTTGGTATTGTATTGGCTATCTATATTAAGGAATTTTTTGTTGGGTTTTCTCCCCCGTGAGGGTTTCTCAAGATAAATGTTGTGTATCTTGTGATTGTGTTTCTCTCAGTGATCCTACCTATGCTTTTTTTATCTAGTAAATTGGAATGAAACCTAATAATAGCTCAAAATTTAACATGGTATCACAACTAATATGAAGAGATCACCTTTCATTGGATAAGAAAAAACGTCATTGTCGTCGTACATGAAAATTAGGTTTTTCTATTGAAAAGGAATTCCATCCTAAAACTCATCAAGGAAGTGCACCCTATCTTAGAAAACTCTTTGGTAGCCTCAACGCACTTTTCTAGTGGACAAAACTCCCAGAAAGTGAAACCCTAGTTTTCACTGGTACCAGGAAACCAGAACCAGTACCAGAAATACCAATCCATAATTCTGCAAGCCCAATTTGAAGGGGAAAAATATGGATTTTCTTAAATCTGACTGCACCAAGATACTCACATTAGCCAAGCTCACCTCTAGGTAAGTTTAGATTTAAATTATGAGCATTTTCATTTTTTTGTCATTTTCTAAGCTCCAGGTCAAGATGTCTGCAAGCACTAAGCTTGTTGACAAGCTAGAAGGTGTAGATAACTTATGTGCCTAGAAGTATAATATTGCACTCATTCTTGAAGAGAATTACCTAGCAATATTCATTAAGGAAGATGTACCAGAACCTATCAATGCTGCAGCTAAAGAAAAACACCAAAAGGAAACGGTTAGGGCCAAAAAGAATCATTGCAAACTCTATTAAAGATCACTTGATCCTTCAAGTGGCTTCAAAGAAAATTCCAAAAGAAATGTTTGATGCCCTAACCAAAATATATGAAGGAAATAACATCAACCATAATATGAATCTAAGAACTCAACTCAAAAGTACAAGGATGCAGAAAGGAGAAACAGTTCATGAATATTTCTCTAGAATATCACAATTCAAGGAGCAAATAGAGAAATTGGCGATACTCTAGATGAAGATGAACTCATAATGACAACTCTTAATGGTCTCACAAGACCTTGGGATGTGTTCATTTAAACCATTTGTTACAGAAAGGAGGAACTACATTTTGACGGTCTATGGGAAGAATGTATTCAAGAAGAAGCAAGAGTAGCTAACCGAGAAGTAGTATTATCAAGAGATGAAGATCAAGCCCTAACTATTCATACTAAAGGAGGATGGAATAGGTCTCACTTCCAGAAGGAAACTCATCAACATAAGGAGTCTCACTCCCCAAGTAAATTCATCCATAAAGAATCTCACCCTCCAAGGAGATTCCAGAAGTTTCAGAAAGGTCAAAGAAGAGAAAATGATTTCTCATCCTAACAATGTTACTATTGTGACAAGTTGGGACATATTGCTAAGAATTGTATAGCTAGAAGAGAATAATACAAGAATATAAATAGAAGGCACCATGCCCATACAGTTGAAGATGAAAAGCCACCCACAAAGATGATAAAAGAATAGATTGAAGACTATGTCTTAATCTCTACCTTTTCAAGATCAGTGTCACTTGGTGAGGATACTTGGCTCATAGATAGTGGTGCTTCCAAGCACATGACAGGTCAAAGAGGCATTCTCTCTAGCCTTACAAAAAAGAACTTTCCCCAGAAAGTTACACTTGGAGATGATTACCAGTACCCTATCAAAGGAGTAGGAGATTCAAATTACAAACTTGATTCAGGGAATATATTACCCAATGAAGATGAAGGATGTGCTATATGTACCAGGTTTGGCAAAGAAATTACTTTCTATCTCAACTTTAGATAAGAAAGGCTTTAGAACTGCTTTCATATATGGAGACTCATTGGCATGTGAAATTTGGCATAGAAGACTAGTTCACATTAAATGCAAGGCATTACCATATGTAAGCAAGGTAGTCACAGGTCTAGCAGAATTCAAGGTTGACCATGAAGGTGTGTGCAATGGATGTGCACAAGGAAAGAACATCAAGAACCCTTTTCTGAAAACAAACAGTAAAGAAGAAGGAGTATTAGAGCTCATCCACTCAAATGTATGTGGCCCAATGCCACCAACCTCCATTAGTGGGTAACTATGTATATTTTATTGATGACTATTCTCGCAAAACCTGGGTTTACTTTTTGAAATTAAAAGATGAAGTGTTTGGTAAATTTGAGGAGTTCAAAGCCTTGATAGAGAATCTCTCTGAAAGAAATATCAAGATACTCAGGTTAGATAATGGGGGAGAATACACCTCAAAAGAGTTTGTAAACTTTTGTAAAGATGTCGAGATCAAGAGGGAGCTCACCACTCCCTACAATCCTCAACAAAATGGTGTAGCAGAACGAAAGAACATAACTATAATGGAAGCAGTGAAGACTATGATCCACGATCAAGATCTTCCAATGCACTTATGGGCAGAAGCAGCAAGAACAACAATGTATGTACATAATATATTATCCCATAGTGCACTTGGGTTCAAAACCACTGAAGAGATGTTCTCCAAAAAGAAGTTAGAAGTAAGCCATCTCAAAATATTTGGTTGTCCGGTATTTGTACACATTCTAAAAGATAAAAGAACCAAGTTGGGCCCTTCAGGAAAGAAGGGAATATTTGTTGGATATTGTGAGGTCTCCAAGGCCTTCAAAATTTATGTAATAGGTTACCATCATATTGATATCATCAGAGATGTAACCTTTGATGAAGATGCAACACTCAATAAATCAAGAAGATGCCAGCTTGAAGAAGTATATGAAGAAGAACCTGTAGCTCCCAGAGTTGCAGAACCAGTGAGGGAAATCATAACTTCCCCCGATGAGGAGATTCCAGAAGATCATAACATAATATAATCTCAAGAACCTCCCTAGATGATGATCTCCCACAAGAGAAATCTAGCTTGGGCAAGGGAACTTATTCAAGATGGAGAGAAGTATGGTGCCCCCGAAGGAACCATGAGACAAGTCAAGAAAACCAAGCCATTCTCTAGTTATATGGCTTTGATGTGTGATGTCTTAGAGAAGGAGCATAATTTCTTTGAAGAAGCCATTTAGAACAAAGAATGGGAAGACTCCATGACAGAAGAATACCAATCCATTATAAAGAATGATGTATGGGAAATAGTTCCCAGACCAAAGAGCAAGAATGTGGTATCTTCCAAATGGCTATACAATATCAAACATGTTGTTGATGGAAGTATTGAGAAATATAAAGAAATATTTGTAGCTAGTGGCTTTCCTCAAAAGGAAGGCATTGGTTATGAATATATGTTTGCTCATGTATCCAGATACACTTCAATCAGAACCATCATAGCCCTTGTAGCTAAGATGAAATGGAAGTTACACCATATGGACGTGAAGAGGAAGTGTATTTAGAACTTTCTTAAATGGTGTCATTGAAGAGGAAGTGTATATAGAACAACCTCAAGGTTTTGAGGTTGAAGATAGAAAAACACGTGTCTGGAGATTGAAGAAGACTCTGTATGGATTGAAAAAAGATCCTAGAGCTTGGTATGGAAGAATTGACAATTTCCTGACAAGCTTGGGATTTACCAAGAGTAAAGTTGATTCTAACCTATACTTCAAGGTTATGAATGATGAGTCTGTTATATTGTTGTTGTATGTGGACGAATTATTTCTAACTGGAGAAGAAAATATCATCATTGATTGTAAGAAGAAGCTCCCTGCATAATTTGAGATGAAATACCTTGGCCTAATGCATTATTTCTTAGGTCTTGAGGTCTAGTAGATCCCAGAGAAGATATTCCTTAACCAAGGGAAGTATGCAGTTGAAATACTGAAGAGGTTTGATATGTTGGAATGTAAATCAATGAATACACACATGGAAACAAATTTGAATCTCCTGGTTGATACTTCGTCAAAGTTGGTTGATGCTATATTGTACAGACAGATGATTAGATAGTTGATGTATCTGACGAACACCATGTCAGATATATATTTTTCTATGAACACCTTGATTCAATTTCTGGTAGAACCTAGACATGTTCACATTGTTGCTGCAAAACATGTGATGAGATACCTTAAGGGTATGTTGGATTTTGGTATCAGTTATAATGGAGATCATGAATCTAGACTGAGTTGATATACCGATTCAGATTGGGTTGGAAGTGTCTCTGACAGAAAGAGAACCTTAGGATGTTGTTTCAGTCTAGGGTCATCCATGATCTCATGGAAGAGTAGGAAGAAATCAAGTATTTCTCTCAGCACGACATAAGCAGAATACATTGTTGCATGTTCCGCCAATTGTGAACCCATATGGCTTCAGAAGTTGTTGACAGGTCTATTTGATCTGGAGATGGAAGCAACCTTGATTCTATGTGATAACCAAAGTTGCATAAAAATGACAGAGAACCCTGTGTTCCATGACAAGTCAAAACACATAGAAATCCAATATCATTACATTCGTGATATGGTGGAGAGAGGAGCCATAAAGCTCCATTATGTTGGCACATATGAACATGTTTCATATGTGTTGACCAAGCCTTTATCTCATGTAAAGTTTGAGCACTTTCAAGACAAGCTTGGTGTAGTCTGAAAGGACCTCCCTCGAAAGGGGGAGTAGTGTTGATGCCAGCCTTGTGCTAAAGATTTTCAGCTTCATGTTGATGTTGTTGAGATGATAGCCTTTTGCTGAAGATTTACAGCTTCATGTTGATGTTGTTGAGATGTCAGCCTCGTGCTGAAGATTTCCAACTTCATGTTGATGTTGTTGAGATGCCAGCTTCGTGTTGAATATTTCCAACTTAGTGTTGATGTTGATGAGATGCCAGCTTTGTGCTGAAGATTTCCAACTTAGTGCTAATGTTGATGATGCTCCAGCCTTCGTGTTGTGATGTTGTTGTTTTTGATGTTGTATCATCCTCATTCTGTTATTGATGATGATGATGTATTAGTGTTATACTAATCCATGTTGATGCAGAGGACGATGATGATTCCATTCCATCTCCTTGTTGTGGATGATGATATTGACGATGAGAAAAACTTCCGATGATTTATAGATATGCCATTCAGTGTTCTAGATGTTGTTGATGTTGATGGCCTCTCTATCTCCTGATGATGTTGTATAATACCCTTCTTGTTAAGGGGGAGTGTTGAAATATTGTAACTGCAAAGAGTATTATATTTATTATTGAGTTATTAATCATTAGATCAATCCCCTTTTGTGGATTGATCATGTCAGGATTTGTACTTGACCAAATCCCCTTTTTTGGACTGGTCAAACCCTAATTATATTATGAAAATTAAGAAGTCATCCCCCAGGCCTAATTAAAGTGGTTTTAACAACTAAGAATGAAAGTCGGTCCTGCTTAGTGAAGAGACACCTTTCTAGTGCCTGCCAGCTAGTATAAATAAAGGAGGCTAGCACCTCGTTATCTCACTCACTCATTCACTCATCAAGTGCACAATTTTGGTAGCTGCAGTTGGGAGAAGAAGGAAGAGAGAGGCACATTGCTTAGTGTTGGATATTCTCTAGTGTTTTGGTTTATTGTCTTGGCATTGTATTGGCTATTTTTTGCACCCAATTCGTCACCTTGTGAGCAAATAAAGGGTGCTTACATGCCCTGTTGGGTCTTGCAGAGCATGACAGCTATAGTGGAAAGGGTTAGAGAAAACAAAATAAAACAATAAATAGGAATTAAACTAAAACAAACTAAAACTATGAGCATATGGAAAAAGAAATAACAAACATAAAATGACCAATATCACCAATGTTTTGAGCTGGTCTATTGATGAAATCCAAAGCACAATGAAGAAAGGGAAATGTGGTTCCTTCTTCCTCCAAAGGAAGGCTCTTGAGGCCCTCACAAAATTGCTCTCCTTACAATAAGAAAATGAGAATGATGGTGAAAGAATTCCAAGCACATTCCCTCAATGGATAGGTGAATGGCTCTATGAAATGGTGCCAAAGGTGTAGTTGTCAAAGAGTGAGTCCTTAACAATCTTAGCAGCATAACAATACATGAAATTCCTTGATAAAATGATGTTTCTTCATGGCTTTTTATAGCATGGCATTGGGTGATTATGTAACTCCTTTGAGGTGTGAAAAGGGGCTCTTTAGGGATCAATTAGATCTTTGACCAGCCTACCATGCGGATTCAGCTCGGATTTGATGTCAAATCGACTTGGGAGCTGATCCATTAGTGATTGGGAGGCCGACCAATTTCAATAAATGCGTCGTTTAGCAGGTGCACGGGTTTTTCGCCTAACAGTCGCGCATCTTGCGCGTATGCGTGCATTGTACGTTGTTGTTCCGCGCATATGCACGCGCACCCAGATTCTGTAAAGCGCCCTTCAATTTTTGGTTACTTTGTATAGTTTTTGACCCTTTTGCAATGCTGTGGAATTAATCCTGTGCCATGAATGACTTCATTCCTATTTTGATGATGCAGAGTTCTTGTCGCCATGTGCAGACGAAATTTCAGTGATAACAGCTATCTATATTAAGGAATTTTTTGTTGGATTTTCTCCCCCGTGAGGGTTTCCATGGATAAATGTTGTGTATCTTGTGATTTTGTTTCTCTCAGTGATCCTACCTATGTTATTGTTATCTAGTAAATTGAAAAGAAACCTAATAATAGCTCAAAACTTAACACTTCATTATACATAAAAGACGTGCATTCAAATTCCAAAATAGAATGCAATTGAAAAATCTTTAACAACCTACTATAAGGGACAACTTATATGGATTTAGCTTATTTTGTGAATAAAAAAATATCTCAAATAGAATATTTTCATGAATACATAAGGATTGAAAGCCCTATGCATTACATAATACTATGCATGCTTCAACAATATTTTAATTGAAAAATCTTTAACAACCTACTACAAGGGACAACTTATATGGATTTAGCTTATTTTGTGAATAACAAAATATCTCAAATAGAATATTTTCATGAATACATAAGGATTGAAATGCCTATGCATTACATAGTACTATGCATGCTTCAACAATATTTTAATAAAGTACTATGCATTGGAGAATTTTGAGTTGATTGGTGTTTTTTGCAATCCTTAGTGCAATTTCCATAATCATGGAATGGATAATTATAGTTTGATTGAAATTTATTATAATTAATAACTTGTATGTAGATCAATCATTCAAAGTTGAGTTGAATCACTTCAGAGATCCCCTTATCCAAGTCAAATTGTTACATGTCAAAATTACTCAACTGGATAAGTGTCGCATGTTCCTCTCAATTGTCGTAAGTGTCGCATATTCCTTACAACATTTGAAAGTGTCACAAGTTGTTCATAAGTGTCGCAAACATTGTTCAAGCATACTGCCTTAACGACGACACTAAGGAGGCACTTTAAACACCTCATACACTTGGTTTGGAGAAGGAGAACTGGTTAACTGAAGTCAAGGAACTCTTAACACCTGAAGAGAGATTTTGATCAAAGGTTTTAGGGGTGAGCACTCCCCTATATCAGTTTAGGGAGAGTTGGTGCTCCCCTATAAGGCTTCAGAGAGCGTTATAACGCTCCCCTACCCCCTCTGAAGGAGCGTTATCCACCCTTAGGGCACTGGCACTTCCCTTAAGTTTCTTAAGGAGTGCTACAGTGCTCTGATGCCCCTTTTGAAGGAGAGCTACCTAATCTGAGGCAACAGTTGGCCCGTTGAGGAGAATAAGGGGAGGATCTTTCAAGATTAGAAGGCAGTTTCATTCGAATTCTTGGTTTCATCAGGAGATCCCTGATCTAAGGAGGAGGTTCCCCAACTTGTTCCAAAGATAACCCAAGAGGTTAAGCTCCTCTTAACCTATATAAGCAAGCTCTATGATGGTGGAAAGGGGGAAGATTTGCTAGCATGAAACCTATTATCTTATAGGAAACACACAGTCAGCCGAAGGAGAGCAATCAGTGAAGTTGTTGTTATCCAGGTTGTGGATCTTTCGAGCAAGGGTTAAACGAAGGGGACTTGACAAATTTGTCGCATTCACATCTATGATTGTAAGTATTGTTGTCGTTATTCTCATCAATATGACACGCTTGGCCTGTTTCTTTCTAGTTTGTGTCTAATGTTACATGAACTTATCATTGATAGATAGATCTATTTTCAAGATAATATCAATAGAGTAGGAAGTGGTCGTATCTTATTTGTCTACAGGACTCAACAAGGAGAAAAGGATCAAAGCGCAACTCAGAGCGTGCAGGGACAAACTTCGATAAAGAGGTACTTCTGTCCTCCTTCCTTCTCATGTGTTGGTTTGTATAGATTTGAAAGGAAGTCAGTGTCCACGTTAAGCATTTTTTGTCTTAGAGTTAGGGTCAAGATATTTGAGGCGATCTATGATCGGCCTATGGGATGTTGCAGAACAAGGATTCTGTATCGGCACACAACTTTTAACCATTGAGTTAGAAGATGTGTATTTTTTGACTGGCCTCTCAAAAAGAGGGGTCCCCATATATTTCTCTGGGCAGAGGGCTCTACCTGAACAATTGGACATGTATCTGGCTCGCCACTATATCCCAGGAGCAAGGTTGGTAGGGGGTAGGATCCTTATCAAGGATATTCGAGAGCTTCCCCTCCGGTCTATATTGTTTGCTATCACGAGCGTGACAAGCAGTACTAGTGTGAATCTGGCATCAAGATCACAGGTGGCTTATGGTGTTTAGTGTTTGGAACCAACACTGTTCAACTGGAGTGCAGGGTTCCTTCGAAATGTGAAGGAACAGATTTCACGGTGCAAGACTGGACAAAAGCAGTTTGGTTATGGTTTATTTTTGGTCTCATTTTTTCTAGAGCGCATCCCTCAGATGCAGCCTCAGATAGCACTGGTGGTGCGGCCAGTGGATGAACCTAGGATGGAGAGGTGGACTAGTCTGTCTCCAAGGCTAGTATCGAAGTCAAAGTTCCATTTCACTGGTGATTTCTTTGCCTGGCTGAGACGATAGTATATCTGGATAGAGGACTTCCCTTATGCTGAGGTAGATTTCCGCGGGAGCATGGATTTGATTTTGCCCGCGGGGGAAGACAGGGATGTTTTAGGTAAGAAACTGAGCCATACCTTGTCTAATCTCTTTTTTTTTTTAGTTTTTGATGTATATCTATTTTTTTTGGGTATGTAGAAGAGTTTTTAACGGATGTATGTTTTCAACGTGCAAACAAGGGGGCAGTGCACCCGGCTGATATACCGGTACCAGGACCTCACGAGGGCATCCCGGTTGTAGCAGGTCCGGCAGTACCAGTGCTAGGTCTCCGGGAGGTTGAGAGAAACCTCCAAGGCCTCACGATGGGCATTCCTCCTTTACGGGGGGGAGAAGTGCCCTTACATCTGTAGAGGCACACTGTGGGAGTACCAGAGAACATCAATTCTCTATTGAGGCACGTAGTGCATGCGGTGATGTGTTATTCGCAGCACAATGTAGTGCGGGGAGATTAGATTCTCTCCGTTGATTCTATTTTTTGTATGCCTTGTCAGGCGACGTTGTATGGGTGGAAAGACGCAATATTTTTCCCTTCTACATACTTTTTGATGTAATCCAAACATTTCAGTCACACCA
>ML796724.1:328037-370452 GCA_009831015.1 Picea engelmannii | reverse complement strand
TTAAAAGGTCAGAAAGGGCGTCTTTCGAGCGATAGTTTACCCCTTTTTCGGTCTCGTTAGACTACTGTACGAAAAAGGAACTGAGAGAGTTCTCTTTTAAGTGTTTTTCCAAACTCTATAATCCCAAAAAACCTTCGATTTTTCGGTCTTTGGACTTGTTAAAGCACACATCGACAGGCCCATATGGGACCGAACCCTTACTTTTTCTGGTTCGTTAAATAAAGGAAGAGGAACTTACCGAAGGTGAGTTATATCGAGCATGTGTTATCCTCCTCGAGCTCATTAAATCAAAAAGAGGTACTCATCTATCTGGATGGGTGAAAAATTGAAAGGAGAAATCCAAGCAGTCTCTTGAGAACATCATCCAACACTTCTTAGAGTCGCCCTTGAACATGACACTTTGTCATTTGCACATATCATAATCCGCTAAACCTTTTCACTGAGCCAATATTTTGATTTCCTTTCGCTCCTTTGGGTCACCCGATGCAAGTCACAGTATCCATCGTATAAGTTTGGTCCATGTCACGTTTTTGCTATTGTGCCTTAGTGTTCAAGGGAAGTATCTTCCTCGAGAGTCAGCCATCCCAAATATCTTGCCTCAAAACCTGTGTCAGTCCATGTCCATTTGATCTACCAATTACATCTCTATGTCTGTTTCATGTCGTTGATAGGGGATACATCAAGGCACTCCCTCGACGAGTCTATTCCTATCGACTTCAACACATTATCCGGGAATCATACTTAGAAACCAGTTAGTACTTTGGGACCTGCATGCATCAATGGCAGGCCTCCTCACGTTCGAAAGTAGGTCTACATCATTGACCTATGATTGAATGATTCCACGAATGTTCGACTTCAGATCATCTATTCACATTCGCTGGAATGTACTAGGGTACCTTGGGAATCATTGACATTAATGGTGATCTCCCTCGTACTTGTTAATAGTTTACACCATTGACCGGTAATCAAGTGGTTTCTGCCATGTTCGACATCAAGACATCTATTCACATGGTTAGGATCGTACCACATTGGGATTGGTGAGAAGACCCTGGGTTGAGTAATCACTTTGATATATACTTTGCCCAGGCTACGAAGGAGTTTCTATTGGACAAAGAACACATACACTATCACATAGATCCACTTTGTATTGGTCGTGTCTATGTCTTGTCATCTCGTAGATCCACTGTGTATTCTTCGTGGCTACGATCAGTCCGAGTCATCAGAGTATAGATCCACATTGTATCTTCGGTGGCTATACCTTTTTTATCAATACAATTATGGATCCGCAGTGTATTTGATGGCGGCCATATCCTACAAGTCTTGATCACCCAAGAATAGGTATGCCTGCCTTGGGTTTGAAATATGTCATGATATTTGTTGGATGTTTGTGTGCAGCTTTCATCATGTTCTCCGAGTCTATACCCTTGCTTGAACGTCTACAAATCATTTCAGTTATCAGTTCGCATATTCTAACTTCATACTTTGGGGGGCATTCTGTTACACATCAAAATTACTCAAATGGATAAGTGTCGCATGTTCCTCTCAATTGTCGTACGTGTCACATCTTCCTTACAACTTTCACAAGTGTTGCAAGTTGTTCATAAGTGTCACAAATGTTGTTCAAGCATACTGCTTTAACGACGACACTAAGGAGGCACTTTAAACATCTCATACACTTGGTTTGGAGAAGGAGAACTGGTTAACTGAAGTCAAGGAACTCTTAACACCTGAAGAGAGCTTTTGATCAAAGGTTTTAGGGGTGAGCTCTCCCCTATATAAGTTTAGGGAGCGCTGGCTCTCCCCTATAAGGCTTCAGGGAGCGTTATAATGCTCCCCTGCTCCCTATGAAGGAGCGCTATCCACCCTTAGGGCACTGGCGCTTCCCTTAAGTTTCTTAGGGAGCACTACAGTGCTCTGATGCCCCTTTTGAAGGAGTGTTGCCTAATATGAGGCAGCAGTTGGCCCGTTGAGGAGAATAAGGGGAGGATCTTTCAAGATTAGAAGGCAGTTGCATTCGAATTCTTGGTTTCATCAGGATATCCCTTATCTAAGGAGGAGGTTCCCCAACTTGTTCTAAATATAACCCAAGAGGTTAAGCTCCTCTTAACCTATATAAGCAAGCTCTATGATGGTGGAAAGGGGGAAGATTTTCTAGCATGAAACCTATGATCTTATAGGAAACACACAGTCAGTCGAAGGAGAGAAATCAGTGAAGCTGTTGTTATCCAGGTTGTGGATATTTCAAGCAAGGGTTAGACGAAGGGGACTTGACGAAGCTGTCGCATTCGCATCTATGATTGTAAGTACTGATGTCATTATTCTCATAAATATGACACGCTTGGCTTGTTTCTTTCTAGTTTGTGTCTAATGTTACATGAACTTATCATTGATAGATAGATCTGTTTTCAAGCTAATATCAATAGAGTAGGAAGTGGTCATATCTTGTTTGTCTACAGGACTCAGCGAGGAGCAAAGGATTAGAGCGCAACTCAGAGTGTGCAGGGAAAAACGTCGATAAAGAGGTACTTCTGTCCTCCTTCCTTCTCATGTGTTGGTTTGTATAGATTTGAAAGAAAGTCAGTGTCCACATTAAGCATTTTATGTCTTAGAGTTAGGGTCAAGCTCTTTGAGGCGATCTACCTGTCCGCACGAAGATTTTCCTACAACACAAATTCCATATAGATGTGAACACATGAGTATTATGTCATCTTTGGATCCACCCTATCAATGTACTAACCAAGGGAGATTTTAATTTTAATTAAGTTTTGGTCATGTCAAAATATTAGTGAGAGATTACACAATCAGATCCAGGCCAACACCATTATGGTTCTATCAAATTTAATTGTGGTTTACTACCTTCTATATGAAATGTTGTACTCTTATTTACCTACATCACTCTTAATGAGGATTTTGAGTGTGTTATTTTTGTGGAAAAGTGGAATGTCTGCAAACACCCTTTCTAACAACCTACTAAACCTATTGGTTTTTTCCTTGTAATCAACTCTTTTTCATCACCCCACGTAACCATGAATTATGTATTTTTCATCATACCTTCATACACGATATCATGGATTTTCATTCCTTGCAATATCTCCATGAATTTATGTTTACTTGCTACAACCATATCCAAACCTTCACCACCAGAAGTAGATCTCCTTGATTTAGACAACCCCTCCAACCCTTATAAAATTCTTTCCTCAATGACCACCTCTTCCCCAACCACTAACTCTTCTCTCTAACATCGCAATTGCCAAATCAAACAATACCTATCCCAATTCATTATTGACGATGGTTATGAATGAAATCCCACATCCCATGAGCTAGTTTATGAACTTCATATTCTTTTTATACCCCATCCTCAACCCTACCATCGAGGATGGGTCAACATTTAGGGAACCTCTATCCTCATCACACAATTCCACCAAATTACCTTTTCCATTGAACACTACATAAACACAATAGATTGTGATGCAATTCCACTAGACTACACATATATGATCTTAGGATAACCTTGTTATATTAATCACAAGCCATCCATGATGGGAATCAAAACACATATACTAATGAGATCCTATGTCGATGCTACCAATTATGTTCTACCACACCTCCATATCCTTACAAACCCCATTTATTAATATGCACTATTGTTGTTCATCAAACCTTACTCAACTAATACCTTTATGTGTCATTCAACAACTCAAGGTAGATAAATTCAACAAGCCTCCTCCCTCTACACTCCAAGCTATTATAGACACCTACAATAATTTTTTCACTGTGCCTCATTGCCTACCTCCACTATGTCCCATCCACCTTTCTATTGATCTCATTCCATGTGTTTCCCTTCCTAATTACCCCACCTACTACTTCTCCATGGTTGAGCACAATGAAATTGGGAAACTATTTTAGACTCATCAATGAAGGCCATATTCAACCAAGTACCTCTTCTTGTGTCTCACTAGCATTTATTATTCCAAGGAAAGAAAAGAATGAATGTAGTCTTGTAACAAATTATCATGCCCTTAATAATATTACAATAAAAACATCTATATCCTTTGCCATGTATCAAGGATCTCTTTGATCAATGTAAGGGTTCTTTGTATTTAACCAAAAAGAATCTCACCTTTAAGTATGATCTTGCATTAATAAATTCATGTGATGCATTAAAAACACCTTCAAAACCAAATTTGATATGTATGAATGGCTTGTAATTCCATTCAATCTTATCAATTCTCCATCAATATTCCTGAAAATTATCAATGATATTTTTAGACTGCATCTGGGACATATTATTGTGATATATATTGATGATATTTTTTTTAGCTAGACATGGGATACCCATATTCAACATGTGCAAATTATGCATGACCTCCTCCACACTCATCAATTGTAAGTGAAGTCTAAGAAATCATATTTTGTCTAGAATTATATCTCATAATTGGGGTTTCTTATTGCTCAATCTTGTTTGTCAAATGTGAGTTGGTGGCTTCACTCAATGGCCAACTGCTACTTCAATATATGCCCTTAAATGTTTCCTTGGTGATCTCATTTACTATTGGACATTCGTGCAACACTGCTCTCACCTCATTTACGCCCTGCATAATCTTTAATGCCAATCTCTAAGTTGGCCCTTGTCCTAAGTGAAATTTGTAATTGTAGAAATTAATAGGTGGTGGCCTTGCTCACTTGTTAAACTCCTACAACAACCAAACCTGGAAACACTATTCTAAAAAATAACTTGTGTTGCAGTATTAATTGAATAGTTTTAGGTAGGTGCATGCTCTTCTAATTTGGTAAGATAGGAAGTTACAATAATAATACACTTATCCTTAGAGTGCCTAGAAAGGGGGTCAATGGGTCCCATAGATGCTACAAAAATACTCCACTCTACAACTAATAACTAGGCACATGCACTCAACATGGCAGTTAAAGAAATGTGATTCAACCTCACACTTTCACATATTACTTAGCATAAGAGGTTTAGGTTTATCTTGATTTATTTGTTTAATGGTCTAGTACAATAATGCCTATTTGGAAACATAGATAAATAGAGGACTAGCCATGCATGTTGATTCATAGTCTCTCATCATTTAATTGGGCACTTAAAATTGGTTTCTAATGGATTTCTCTACATATTCCTTTTATATTTAGTGCAACTCATCCTTTTATAAGATTTGGACCAAAAATTCACTTGATTCATAATGTAATTTCTATATTGTATTACACCATTAAAATCAATTATATTCATATGTATAAACATCACTAATGCTTTCTTAAGTGAGTTCACAAAGAGAATTGCATAAAATAAATATAGTTCAACTTCAAATTATTTGAATAGAGATTTTTACATTGACATTTGGTCCAAGTAAGGCTAGAACAAGCAAGAAAGATCTATGGATAAGATTGAACATAGGCATGTTGATGTTTGTAACAACTAATTATTCTTTCATAACATTCCTTCTGCTAAAAAAGAAGTCATAATCTTATACATTAATCATCAATTATTTATATTGAATTTAATGACCACAATTGTTCCCATTGCATTCTCCTTACTTTGAGAATATGTACTATTTCTTTTTCTTTAGTAATATTATCTTGTCTTATGATCTGAAAATAGAAGGCTGACTTGTTATGCTATGCAAGCACCCTCTACTTCATGAAAATAAACTTTACAGGACCTTGCTTCATGTGTTAAAATATGCAAGATAAACTTATGTGTTAAGTTCATGTATCTTCTTGTAAATGCTTATGTGTGAGCAAATGTTCTTTTAGATGGTTAAATATGTACTTGAAATAAATACACAGCAACACAACTTGCAGCAATAAACCATCAAACTCACAACAAGAACAACATGATAAAGGAGTTCACCCCCCTCCGGGCTACATCTCCTTAAGCCTCCATCAATGGACTTGGCTCTCTGAAATTAATTTGTCAAAAGTTATTTTACAAGCTGTTTCTCAGCTCCAATGGAAAAAAATAATGTACCATTGAGATCAGAACACATAAAAACCCCAAAAATGACTAATAGAACTCTGAAAACGGATCATGGCTCATCCGGGCATGACCTCTTCTACAAGTGGCCATATGCTTCCCTGAGCTTCTCTTTGGAAAAAACACCTGTAAAAGTCCTCAACAGCCTCTGAAACCTGTCCCAATGTGTTCAGAGCATATCAATTAGCCAAAAATGATTCAATCACAGAAAACAAACATAGGCTCACCAAACCATGTCCTCAATCAATGAGGGCTTCAAGCTCCCTAGAGCTTGCTGAAACTTCAATGGTGAAAAACTTGTAGAAGAAGTATTCAAATGGCCTTAATAATAGTGCCAATGGATCCAGGACGTCCAAAAACCCCTAGTTGGGCTTTTACGGCACCTCAATCAGCCAAAAGATGAAGAAGTTAGGCCTCCTCCATTTTCCTCCTTCAAGCTTGCTGAAACTGGTTCGCCAAAACGCATCCTTCCTTGCATGAACCTGTCACACACGCAATAAATGGCATGAAAACCTAGCACCGGGTGAAACCGTGCCAATGGTGAAAACTGTAGGACATTTAGGGTGCCTCTAGCCCCTAACTGCCTAGCACCTGGGCACGTGAGTCGTCCATACGACCTCGCGCAATAGCAAAAGGGCTCCGTTTACATGGGCGTATAAACATGTGACAAGTGTCGATGAACGGTTGGTGGGAAAAACCATTTGAAAAACTGACCCAACTCCCGTGCTTTTTGGTTGTGGTCACGTATAATATAATCATATATCCATGGGCTTAACCTTTAACCGTTTCAAAACCACATTACAAAATGCAAACCGTTATATTTGGGGTCATATGGAATATAACGTGACCGAGGCTCCATTTGAATCATACTCCCACGCGCGCACCATAACATGGTCATATGTAATATAGAAAAACCACGGGCTATACCAAAACCCCGTGCCAACCACGCGCATAGGTATAACATACGGTTATATGTGTTGATACAAAGGACCGAGGGCTGGGGCTAAGCCCCGGCCCGACCCCCGTCCAATGGTTACATAGCGCAAATTTAAATATATTCAAACGTACATTCTTAATAAGAAACACAACGCGGTGCAACGGTCGGTGGATGTTTGTGAAGGCTTACATAGTGGGGGAGGTCCGGGGATCGAACCCCGCAGACTCCCAAAACAATTTTGATCAAACAACCAAAAAGACCAATACCGGGGTGCCACGTGGCAGCCCATGATTGGGCCACGTGGCACCCAATCATTTGCCCAATAACTGCCACGTGTCGAGATGTCATTCGACCAACTATCAACCAACAGATGCTTGCCAAATCACCACATGCCACGTCATTGTATGGTCACCACGTCAGCATGTACGTTCAAGCCACATCAGCGTATGGTCATGCCACGTCAGCATCTGTACGGACTGTACAGACTGCCCAGTCAGCGTCCTTTTTTTTCCTATTTGACGATTCGAACAGATCATGATATCTCTTGCTCCTGACGTCTGTTTGAGACGAAACGAGTTGCGTTGGGTTCGTGACGACGAGGGCTACGCTCATGTCCGATTTGAGGCAATTCCGAGAATGTTGATTTTTGAGCTAAAATTTGACCCTTTGTCCAGATTTTGATCATCTTATCATTCTTGTCTAGAAATTTGCATGGATTAAAAGGACATTAATTCTACTTGAAAGTTAGCTAGGCATAAAAACCATGTTAAAACTTGTGTTGGTCAACTAGGCTAAAAAATTAAGATGTCCTATGGCATGATTTTGTATGATTTACATATATCAATGACATATCTAATTATATAAAATGAATTCCACTGACAATGTCGCATGTTTGTTTTATTTTCAAGATAAGTATTTGGAATATGATGATCCAGAGTTTGTTGAGACTGACAAATCAAGGGGATCAAATGATGTTGATAATAATGAGCAACAACAGGAGGAGGTTGATGTTGTTGTTGATGATGGTGAAACACAATGCATTGATTAGTGCTAAATGAAATTCCATGCCAAACTCGATTCTAATGTTGATGGAAACCCCAACGTAAAACTCGATGAAAAAAATGGAACATATTACAAAATTTGATATTGCACTGACTATAGCATTGGGAAATGCTTCACCATAAAAAAATATACACTAAATTTTGGTTCTAAATCCATGTTTTCTTGTAGTGTCTTAATGATATTCATAGTTACCTTTTTAGACTTGTCATCTTTGATTTTGTTTATTTTTAAAATAGAGTTACTTTACTTGTTGGTTTGAAGTCTTGTTGCGACTACCATGATGGCTCAATTTCTTACATTCTTACTGCTTCAAATTTACTTCCAATGCTCAATTTAAACGACATCGTGCAAAAGGATTGGAAGTATAAAACACTTGTTGTGGAATTCATGGTTGACTTAAATCTTGTACTTGAAAGCATAAATGATCACTTGCAAAATATGATAATGATATTGATTAGAGATTTCAACTAAAATTGCCCCAAACAAGGATGGAGAGGATTTCCAAGGGAACCCTCAAATAAAATTTTGACATGAATCTCAAAGATAAGGGTATTTTGTAAATGTGTTGAACCTGCACAAAATAGATCTAGCTAGCAAATGACATCACAATTTGCAGAGAAAATGTGAGAAAAGAGAAGCAAGAGAGAAAGTGTTGGTCCTAAATTCTGAACCTGACTGCTAAAGGGCAGAGCTAGGCCACCTCAAGTTTTGAATGGTTGGTTTTCTGATAATTTGATTTTGTTGGTCAGTTAGAGGGTTGGTTTTACTGAGATAGAAACATGGTTGGGTAGGAAAAATGATATGTATGAGGGTCCTCCTTGGCTGGTGGCACACAAATGATAGACAAGTGAGAAAATAGAGGGATGAACAAAGGGAGAACAATAAAAAACTCAATGAATTATATGATGTTAGAAGTTTAAGTCTTAAAATAATATTTCAAGGTATTAAACATGTATCCAAACGTAATTACTCCCACAAGTTGCAATAAAAACAAATCTTCACCAAAGCATTAGTTGTTTTACAAGTTGCATATTAGTAAAGATGAGTTATACAATAGATGAAAGGAAAATGAAATGTACTTTGCACACATCAAAAACTACATTCAAGATAAGAGAAAAACACTTATAGATTTGGACATAAAAAAAACTGTCATCAAGAGCATATTCACTAGGTAGAGAACTTTAATCCATTCATAGAACAAGTTCAACCAATTGATATATTTATTTCCTTCCCAAAAACAAAACCCCCAAAACATACAAAAGATGCATATTTATCAAAGTTGTAAAGGCTCTCATTCTTCTGGAACTGAGGCTTAACTCTACAGTATCAGTTGGAGAACAACTTATTGACTTAAGAAAACACTACGAGGGTATAGTAATGTATACTTCAAACTTGACTTAACAAAAAATAAGTGGTTGATATCAAACATAAATGACCACTTATTATGCCTTAATCTAAAAAAGGTCTTGAACTTAACAACTAGAACTGCTACTAATGATAAAACTAAAATGATGCATATGTTGCAGTGAACTGAGCTTTGAAAAAACTGACTAGGACTAAATCGATCACTTGTATCCATGCACATTGTTGGAGGCCAATTGGGAGATGACTGGATGTGTTGGAAACTTCTTTAGGTACTCCTTCATAGCAGCATCCTCCTTCAAATTATCTCCTTCAGAAAACAACAAGTCTTCTGGTGTTTCTTCTAGAGTCTTTGATACTTCTTGTGGAGTCTGGAGTACAGTTTTTCCAATTTCTGGTTGTGTTGTTGCAAGTTCTGGACTTGAAGCTTCAGTTCTTGCACTTGTTGGTTGTCAACGACCCTCTCTTTTTTGACCTCAACCTGCATCTTCTTTTTGTCTTTCTTTGTGATAGACATGTTATGGTCAGCCAATGTTCTACTCCTTTTTATCATATTGTATTTGTGTACTACCTTGGGTTCCTTCCCTTGTGTTCCTTCAATGGACCCTTGTACTCAAAAAGTGTCAGTTTTAATCTCTGGTTTAATGTCTTGTAAACTGTGGTAAGGATCCCATGCATTTGGTGAGGTGCCAATATAATCTTTCTCGGGATCAAGTCCATAATATTGTATTCCTTGTTGACTGGAGTATATAGGATACTCTTTTTTTACAGTTACAAATGGTGTTTTTGCAATCTCACCCTCATTAGACTTCGATTTCTCCTTTTTCATTGTCATTCCCTTCAAAATATTGACTGCCATTTCTTCCATGCTGGAAAATTCAGTACTTTCATCATCCTCGATCATAATTGGTTGGGGTTCTTTTAATAATGGCTTAAAAAGATATTTGGAGTTCAGTCTCAATTGATTTGTAATTCTAGTTTTTTTGTTTGGCTTGCTTGTTGCTTCAATGTTTTGCTCGCCCTTTCTCTTCCTGTCTTGTCTAGCTGTAGGGGATGCTTTAGGAAAGGATTTTGTAGGATCAACCTTTCCCTTTACCACTTCATTACTGCATGAACCATATCGAAGTTTCCCCCTCATTTGAGTGACATGTTTATTAGGTTACTTCTTGATGGGGGGTTTTTTCCGCTCCTTTGTGCTATCACTGAGAGTCACACTTAGACTGTTGTCAGTGTGAGACCATTACCCATCAGTATATAAATGGATTTAATGGTTTGAGTAGGTGGATCAACAAGACTGGGAAAGAAAGGGAGAGGGCATCAAATTGTCAGCAAAAGAATTCCATTGGGCAAGGAGTCACAACATCCTACAGATCAAAGGCAATCAAATTGTATATCAGACAAAATGGATATATAATGATGAGTAGAATCATAGTGAAAATTAAAAAATGAATAACATCCATTGTACAGAGATCCTTTATGAAAACAGATAAAGATTGCTTAAACAATAAACAATAATTTAATGGGAAAGCTACAACAGATCCTCTGTTGTTCATGAATCCATCAATCAATGGTAGTTATGATCCTCAAAACCTGCAATATGTTCAAGCAAGAAGATAACAAAGAAGTGGGAAAACAAAGAATACAATATGATAACAACTCTCATGAATCTTTAATGGAAGAAAAATGTCATTACAAGCAGGCCATCAGGCTTACAAATGAGAAACTAAAAATGCTCCTCCAACTCTCTCCTCTCTTGGCTCATGAATCCAACCCTTTTCTCATCAAAAACCATTTCATTTATAGTGAATAATATATATATATATACCATAAGGAGGTTGAAATAAAAGAGTTACATAGGATCCTCCTCCATTTAGGAGTCTTGTTACAAAAGATTCCAACAAAAGCCTAACAAATTCCTATTTTACTAGATCTTGCCTATTGTGATAAATGCCTCTTGAAACATGTCTTGATGCTTGATGTGAAGATGGAACACTTGTCCCTAATGTCAAACTAACTCCTATGAGACTATTAGAACCTTCCTTCACAACCGGTATCCTTCCCATAGCTCAAATTTGTCGTATTGTTAGAGTTCGCAGTGCCTGTGACAGCATGCGCTCTGAACTTTCATGTAGGTGTTGTTTTTGGATTTTCTCCAAAAATACAAAGTGGGTTAGGCTGAATTTTTGTCAGCAAGTCCAAAACACCATGTTTTACCTCCACACCAATTTCAGAGGAACCCATATTGTCATTAAAAAGTTACAAGCAAAACAATCCTCTGTTGTGTGATAATTTCTTAAAAACTATCATAAATACTGGTTCGCAGCGCCAATGAGTTCAGGTGATGCGAACTCTCATGTAGCATCCCGTTTCACTTGAAAACTCCTTAAAGTATTCCAAAAACCATCTCCAGAGCCACCAACTTTTATAATAACATATGATCATGATATATGCCTAAGAAGATAACACCCCAGTAGTTGAACATGATTTATCAAGCATGACCATCCTCAAAATTGCAAAATACAAAAAACAAGAAACTATCAAAACTGATATGAGTTAAGTTGTTCATCATCTTCATTTTCTGACTTTGGAGCTCCTCGTGGTGGCAACTTTAGCTAACATATACAAATTTTCTTGGTCATCTCCTCTTTGAAAGGTTGCAGCTTCATCTTTAGTTTTCTGAATTGAACTTGATGAGCTCTATTTAGTCTGTAAAGGTTTTTGAGCTGCTTGTGGATAGGTAAGAATATTCTAGCTAAGAAGTTAGCTCTGTCAATAGTTTCATGATACATATCTAGTGTCTCATTCAAATCCTTCTTGAAGGCCAAATTTTTCTTTTTCATGCTCTCAACCTCAACCCATTCTTCCTATAATCCAAGTCTCTGACCTTGTACGGAGCTTCATGCACCTTACTCTATACACATTGAGGTATAAGAGAGGACACTCTTTCAACATGAACTATAAGGAAAAATAATTGAGGATTATAATAAAAGGGAGGTGAAAGTAAATCTCTATTTAAATAGGTCTTGAATCAACATAAAAATAGGTTAACAATATTAACAACATTTGCAACTTTAAGCTTGCTTCAACAAATGATAAACCACACATTGTAAATTGGATATGGGTAACAATTCACTCATTTAAGGATAAATTTGAAAGGATACAAAAGATGAAAGTTTCAACAGTCCTAGAACTGAGGTTTTGCAACACAGTTCACAGCGCCAATATGAAAACCAACCAAACCCCCTTTCTCAACCCTCAAACATGATGAACACCCTCATGGAGTACCAAGGGGATCTAGGATTGATTTTGACATATTTGAATTTGACCAGAAGTGTTTGCAAACTATCCAACCTCCAATGCTCCTCTTCATCCAGTTCACAATGCACTGGTGTTTTGATTTTATCTCTTAAATGCCAAACTGGGTTGGGATGAATTTTGGTCAGCATGTCAATGCCAATATCATGCTCCTCTACAAAAAAAATCAGAAAAACTCACATCATCGTTCAAAATTTATGATCAAATCTTTAGAAGACTCTGCTACAGGAAATGAGTTCGCAGCGCCTGTCTACCAGTTCACAGTGTCTGATTCAAACAAGATTTGCATGCTTCGAGGAGACTGTTAGGATGTTCAAAGACATGATCCCTGAAATTTTGTTAAAAATGGGCTCTAAAAACAATGAAATCCCTTATCATGAAAAAGGGTAATGATGTCAATGAATGAATGGAGCACTTGAGTATGTTGTGAACTCTCCTATTGAGTTGGAAGAGATCAAATTAAAACTGAATTGACAGTTGAATGGATAAAAGGTGATAGCTAGAGATCTTTCATACAATCATGGAGGTGACATGTCAAGGTGATAATAGGGATTTTCAAAGATGTGACTCGTGAGGGTTTATCACTCATTTTCATGATAACAAAGAAATAACCCAAAGACCCTATATACCAAGGCCAAACTAACTTGGTTTATTTAAATCAAAAATTGAAAAAGGAATATAGCAAGAAGTCATAAAAACTATAAAAACCTATGACTCAAAAACAAAGACTGAAATGACTTTTTGACCCCTACAATTATATGTGTTGACACTCTTAATGGATGGATGAAAAATACCTCTGTGGTGTTTCTAGTGCAGGTGGGTGCATGCAAGAAACTGTGCCACTTTTGTTTTCCTTCCCCTTTTTCGTAGAAGACCTTAGTTTCATGTGAGGGGACTCCTACAAGGGGGTTTCTGGCTTATTTTCTTTTGAGGGCATGTTTCTTGTTTTGGGGCCTTTCCCCTTACTTACTACGGGTTGGACATGCTTCGTTGAGATCCCAGGCTCTGGAGAAACCATGACCTCTATCTTTGATTTTGGGTATGGCTTCGAACAACTCCAGGCCTTATGGCTCGGTCTTGTTCAAATGACATCGTTCTCAAAGAGGAACCATGGTGGACAAAGTAGCTCTGATGTTGATGATGCAGTGAATGAAAATATCCTCATATTGAAACCGATACCTATGTGTTGTTAATCCTCCATTCAAGTTGTAGTGTCCATGATTAAACAATATAGTTCTCACGACCATGACTGGTGATGTGTAATTATGGAACTGCGTGTAATCTGATGTGGAGGCACTTGTTTGCAAGAATATATTGGTTCTTGCAATCAACTATGTTCTACATATAAAACAATGTTATACTTTCTACGAGCTCAACCAATGGAAAATTTGATGACAAGTACTTCAAACCCAAACCATGACATGTAATTACCCTTCAAGAAAAAAATGTATGGTGCAAAAATCAATCAAGAGAGGTAATGATGAAAAACTAAGTCATTTAGTAATGGGGAACCAACTTAACCAATCAAAAAAGGAATTATTTTTTATGAAGGTATAGGGTAAAGAGATAAGAGGGCAAGGGGTGTAGACTTAGGTCTCAACATTGGCTCCAACTATGGACAACACCCCCCTGTGGGGTGCTGAGAACATCATATTAGTTCCTTGGAACTCAATAACTTGCTCCCACCTTCCTTATCTTACCTTTGTTTTTGTCTGTCAACCATGTATATCTGCTATTGTCTCTTAGTCATGCATCTTATGGAATTAAAAATTGAAGCTACACCCTAGTGATTTTGTTGGGCTATGGAGTCTTTATTCACACACAAACTAACTAATCAAACAAAAAAGAAAAAAAAAAAAACAGCTATGGTACAAGAGGGACCTTCCCTCAGTCTTTCAAGAAAAATAGTGTTTCAGGAAGCGCCCATTTATTGGACCTCCAAAGATCTCAGTATCATCTAGATTGTGAAAAAAAAATGTATTATTGTCTAGAACCTCAACCACCTTAAAAGGACCAAACCAAAGGTTATCAAACTTACCATGCTTAGGCTTCTCATCCCTTCTAGCATCCCACCTCAATACTAGGTCTCCCTCTTTAAAGATCTCCTTCTTGGTTCTCTTGTCAAAAGTTGTTTTGACCTTGCTTTTGTATGCCTCGGTTATATGATTCAATGATTCTCTCTTTTGTTGAACCTCTATAATCTGAAATATTTTCCTCTGGATGTCATTTGTCTCCTCAATTTCTTCCTATAAGAATTTTAGGACTGGTATACCGAGTTGAGTAGGGAAGACAACATATATCCCATAGACTAGCTGAAATGGTGAGGTTCCCAAAGATCTCTTGGTGTTGATCTTATCAGCCCACAAGGAATACTTAAGTTTAGAGTCCCATGATTTCTTGTTTTCAGTCAACAATTTCTTGATGATTCTGATGAGAGTCTTGTTTGATGACTTGGCCAACCCATTCCCCTGAGGGTAGTAGGGTGTGGAATGTGTTAAGGCAATTTTATGGATACCAAATAATTCAATCATGGATTTGTAATTGAATGCTTGAGCATTTTCTGTTATTATCTTTCTAGGGAAGTTGAACTTGGAAAATATATTTGTCTCCAAGAAGTTCATGATCACCTTGTCAATAGCATTCCTTGTGGGCATAGCCTTGATCCATTTGGTAAAGTATTCAGTGGCAGTGAGAATCCACTTGTGCTATCTACTGGATGGTGGATTTATCTCACCTATGAAATTTAATCCCCATTTCTGAAAGGGACCATTGGTAGTGATAGACTTTAGGGGTAGTGAGAGTAATTTCTATTTTCTTGCAAACTTTTGACATTCATTGCATTCCCTTACTGTGGTAAATACATCAAAGAAAATGGTGAGCCAATAGTACCCTGCCCTCAAGATATTGATGGTTGTCGATTTCCAATGTTGGTGTCCTCCACAAACTCCTATGTGCATATCTGTTGTGACTTGTTTAAATTCAACTTCATCAAGAAATTTTAATAGGATGCCAGCAGGATCCCTCCAATACAAGCTCTGATTTAAAATTCAGAATTTTACAGATTTTAATTTGAGAGACCTAGCCCTCATCTTTTTCAAATATGGTGGACATTCTAGATGCTGCAGAAAGTAAATAACATATCTATACCAAGGTGAAGAAGAGTAGTTTTCAAATACATGCATGTTGTCCTTTCCAAATTGTGTCATGGGTGCATCTGATTAGGTGAAGGTTTGATGTAATTCCAACACCTTACAGTTTGACTTTGATAACACCTTGGCAAGTTCTTGTCCCTTAATCATCCTAGTGGGTTTTATATGTAGGTCATACTCCAGTAATTTAAGAATCCATTTCCCTTTCTTCCCTTCATTGTCCTGCCGGACCAAAATCTCTTTGGCAATGCTGCTAGGAACATAGGTTGTTATGATAGACTATAACACATACACCCTTAAGGCCTTCAAAGCTTTGACCAATGCATAAGATTTATTTTCCAATATTTCATACTTTAGCTCAACATCTTAGAGGGCCTTGCTAAAAAATGCCATGGGTTGTTCATTCCCTTCTTGATTTTTTTGCAGCAGTATTGCATCAATGGTTTCCTCGGAAGCGAAAGAGAAGATAAAGAACTCTTTGGAATAGTCAGGGTTGACCAATACATGGGTTGCAACTAAATCTTTCTTGATCCTTTGTAATGATGATTTTTCCTCTAGTGGCCACTTAATAACAACATATTTCTTCAGCATGCTAGTGATATGCCTTATGATTTCAGCAAATTTTGGCACAAAGCGCCTTAAAATTTTTATTTTTCCCATAAAAGACTGAATAAACTTATTATTTCTGGAAATTTCAATTTCCTAAATGGAATCAACTCTCTTTGGGTCTATTTTTATTCCTCCTACTGATATGATGTGGCTTAGGATCTTACCTAATAGCATATAAAAGTGGGACTTCCTTGGATTCAAAGAGATCCCATACCTCCTGCATTTTCGGAAAATCTTCTCAAGGTGCTATAAATGTTCAACATTGGATTTGGAGAAAATGGTGATGTCATCCAAATATATAACCATGAATTTGTCTTTCTCCCCCATAAAGGATATGTCCATGGCCCTCTGAAAGGTGGCCCTTGCGTTCATCATCCTGAAGGGAATTTTGTCGTACATGAATGTCCCCCATGGGGTGGTGAATGTTGTTTTTTCTTTGTCTTCTTCACACACTGCTATCTGGTTATAACCGAAGTATCCAGCCAGCAAGCAAATCCTATGGGAACCTACTACCCTTTGCAAAATATGGTCCATCTTGTGCATGGGGTAATTTTCCTTTAGAGAACATTTGTTGAGATTTTGGAAATCAACACCCAAGCGTATTCCCCCACTCGGTTTCCTCACAGGTACCAAGTTGGTCACCCAACATGAGTACCTCAACGGCAAAATAATTCTGGCATCAAGGATTCGTTTCAACTCCTTTTCAATTATGGACATCAACATTGGATTCAATTGTCTAATCTTTTGACTGAATGGATTAGAACTAGCCTTCAAATTGATCTTGTGTTGGATGATGTCAGTGTCAAATGTCTTCAAATCCTCATAAGACCATGCAAAAACATCAACAAATTTTTTCATGAGAGTGACATACCCATCTCTTTGTTCTGCAACTAGTGCCTTGGACAATTTGACTATTTTGGGATTTTTAGCAGTCCCAATGTTGCAGTCTATTACTTCTTCTTCATGATTTTTTATGGCACCTCCTTTGGAGACATCATAACTGTCAAATAACCTTTCCAATGGCACTAGACCCCTAGGGATGTGATTTGTTTTAAGTTCCACAATGTTGTGGCCAACCACTTTGTTCAACATATGAGATGTTTTTTTATTTTCTGATTCATCATCTTCCCCCTATTGATCTATTGAGGTACTAGAGAATTCTTCAATGGTATGCATAAATATTTGTAGCTCCAAATCATCACTAAAGACTTTCCAGTGATTTATGTTGTTTCGTATTGTTGTCATGTGTATGCCTTCCTCGTGATACTTAATATTTGGACCAATGGGAGGTCTGAATGTAGTGGCAGCCAAGGCCAAATAATCTGCCTTTTGATTTTCCTCTCTAGGAATGAAGGAAATGTTAAATGCTAGAAAGAAGTTGTCAAACAGGTCCCATACCTCATTCCTATATTTCTCTATCCTCTGTTGTTTATCTTGATAGATGTTTTTGACTTGATTGATAATTAACTCAAAATCACCAAAAACTTCCAAATTGTCAATGGCCATGTCTTTGGCAGCCCTCAATCCTAGCACTAGAGCTTCATACTCAACTATATTGTTAGTAGTCTCAAATTCCAACTTGTAAGAGACTGTTATTACTTCTTGTGTAGGAGAAATGAGGAGTATAATATCCCCAAAACCTTCCTTTCATGAATATCCATCGAAATACATATTCCATACTTTGTTTTTCTAATCTGTCAATGATTGATTTTTGCATTTGTTGACTGTTATTTCTGGTTCATCATCATTTAAATGGAAAAAAGATGACCTGATCTCATCCTCAACAACATAAACTGGATGGTTTCTTAGATTCTGATGGTCACTGATTATATATGTGAGGTCCATTTTTAATGATCCTCCAACCTTCTTGGCCCACATCCTGGAAAAGAGCATACCAAACTTGAAAGGAATGTCAACCACAACGATGTCCATCACACTCTTCATGGATATTTGTGCCAAAGAAACCACAAGATCTTTTATCAATCCCAAACATTTTACTTTTTTAGAGTCAAAGGAGTAAAGGTCTTGATGATATCCATACCTAGTTCCTCCATTATAACCTTAGGCATGACATTGTGTGAGGCACCTGAGTCCATGAGACAGTTATGTAGGATCTTATCATGGATATTTAGAGATATGTAGAATGGTGGAGAGGCATCAAATCCATCCTCAATGTGTGGAACCACAAGAATGGATGGGTTTTCATCCTGCAGACTAATTACATCAACAGTTACAACAAAAGTAGGTGGCTGCAGAACCCTCATAATAGATTTTTTGAAAGGCTCATTTTTCAACAATTGTGAGAAAGACACAAGGATATTTATTTTTCTCAACTCATGCTCTAGGCTGAAAGATGCTTGTGGACTATCAAATTCCTTTATTTTAGGGACAAAAAGTTTAGATGGGGGAGGCTGGTGAGCTTTAGTCAATTTACTCTTGCTTGGATTTGGCTTGGGTGGAACTTCTGGTTTTTGGTTCTGATCGGAGGTGGTGGCTTTGGGAGCCCCTATTCTAGGCCTCAAATCATACTTATTTTGGGGCTATCCTTGAATAACTGCCTCTTCCCCTACCTCAGTATCAAACTGATTTGACAGTTTTGCCACCTCATAATATTGTTGTGTTAAGTGACTGGTATAAAAATCAGTTTCATTGAAAAGTACAACAACATCATCCACAACATCACTTTCTACATCCATCTCCTCAATATGATTGTTTTGGAAAAGAGGTACCACTCTCTGATCATTGGCATTCCTCCTCTCTCTCTGCATTATCTAAGGGACATCATTCGACCTCCTAAACTAGTTTGGATTTTTGTTTCCAGCCCCTTGAAAAGCTATGTTTGGTTGCTTAGATTCCCATTTCATCTTAGCTATTTCAGATGTCGAATCCTTTGATGTTTTGGTCATTTCATCAAGTTTAGGATCAGATGTGGCTGGGTTAGAGGAGGCATGGGAATCCTCCCTCTACTTCTTATTGTCTTTATAAAATCTAATCTTTGACTTTTTTGATGCTAGGATGTTGGACTCAACCTCAATGGCTGCTACTTGCATGGAAAACTAGGTGGTGGATATTCTCTCCCTCAACAGAAGGGATAATTATGCATAAAATGCATTAGCATAAGTGATCTTGGTATAGTCTTCAGTTGGTTTGATCTCATCTGGGATTCTTCCATACATATTGTTGAATCTCTTGGTGAAGTATGAAATAGACTCGCCATTCTTTCTCTTACAAGCCCCAAACTCAGTGATATAATACATATAATTTATTCTATCTCCCCATTTCCTTATGAAATATTCATCGAACACATCAATATCTATAATAGAGGTTGGAGGGAGATCCTGAAACCATTTCCTTACCTCCCCATCCAGGCTCTCTACAAACAATCTCATCCACACATATGCATAGTCAATGTTGAAGTTATCTGCAAAGTTGTAGAAGGATACCGCATGTTACTTAGCTGTGAAATCCCCTTCCCTAATATATATTGGAAAATATTTCATATAATCTATGGTTGGGAGTGCATGTAATCCTATAGGAAAATCTAGGGGTGCATATCTGGCAGCGATTATGGCATCCATCATGTTAACAGCTATTGCTTGGGCAATAGGAATATGAGGTTTGATTGGAGATACAGAGGTGGATTATGAACTGGATGATGAAGTATAGGTGGGGGTTAAAGGTATCTGAGACTCCTTGGAAATATGATTCTCATGGCTAGCAAGTTCAAGATGCTTGTGATAGTGGAGAAAAGTAGACTCTATAGGTGCAACTTTTCCCTTGAGGGATGGGGTATATCTCTCAGCTAGGGTTGATTTTCTTAGTTGTCTTCCTGGCTCAAAGACTGCAGTTTCTTTCTCAAGATTAGGATGAGCATTAGTGGCTTTAACGTGCTTAGATTTGGATCTCTTGAGTCCTTTACTAGGAGCCATTATTTCTTTTGTGAAATTTACTTAGTGGAGTTGCCAGGTGAAAGGTGGCAATCTGAATGTGTGTGGTCTTTGTTCACCATCAAAGATCAGATTTGATCATTTTCTTTTTCCCAAGGAAATATATTTTTTTACTCCGTTCTCTGACAATTATTCCAGAAGATGTTGGTCCTAAAGTCTGCACATGACTGCTAAAGGGAATATCTAGGCCACCTCAAGTTTTGAATGGTTGATTTTTTGATAATTTGATTTTGTTGGTTAGTTAGAGGGTTGGTTTCACCGAGACATAAACATGGTTGGGTTGGAAAAATGATATGGATGAGGGACCTCCTTGGCTGGTGGCACACAAATGATATAAAAGTGAGAAAATAGAGGGATGAACAAAGGAATAACAACAAACAACTCAATGAATTATCTGTTGTTAGAAGTTTAAGTCTTAAAATAATATTTCAAGGCATTAAACATGTATCTAAACACAATTACTCCCACGGGTTGCAATAAAAACAAATATTCACCAAAGCATTAGTTGTTTTACAAGTTGCATGTGAGTAAAGATGAGCTATACAATAGTTTAAAGGAAAATGAAATGTACTTTACACACATAAAAAACTGCATTCAAGATAAGAGAAAAACACATATATATTTGGACATAAAACACATTGTCATCAAGAGAAAATTCACCAAGTGGAGATCTTTAATCCATTCATAGAACAAGTTCAACCAGTTGATATATTGATTTCCTTCCCAAAAACCGAACCCCCAAAACATACAAAAACTACATATTTATCAAAGTTGTAGAGGCTCTCGTCCATCTAACATTGAGGCTTAACTCTACACTATCAGTTGGAGAACAATGTATAGAATTAAGAAAAAATTGTTGGGGTATAGTAATGTATAATTCAAACTTGACTTAACAAAAAAGAAATGGTTCATATCAAACACAGATGACCACTTATTATGCATTAATCTAAAAAAAATCTTGAACTTAACAACCAGAACTACTACTAATGATAAAACTAAATTGATGCATATGATGCAGTGAACTAAGATTTGAAAAAAATGACTAGGACTGAATTGATCACTTGTATCCATGCACATTGTTGGAGGCCAACTGGGAGATGACTGGATGTGTTGGAAACTTCTTTAGGTACTCCTTCATAGCAATTTCCTCCTTCAAATTATCTCCTTCAGAAAGCAACAAGTCTTCTGGTGTTTCTTCTGGAGTCTTTGATACTTCTTGTGTAGTCTAGAGTACAACTTTTCCAATTCATGGTTGTGGTGTTGCAAGGTCTGCACTTGAAGCTTTAGTTCTTTCACTTGTTGGTTGTCATCAACCCTCTCTGTTTTGACCTCAACCTACATATTCTTTTTGTCGTGCTCTGTGATAGACTTGTTGTAGTCAACCAATGTTCTTCTCCTTGTTCTCATATTTTATTTGTGTACTACCTCGGGTTCCTTCCCTTTAGTTCTTTCAATGGACCCCTATACTCCCAAAGTGTCAGTTTTAATATCTAGTTTAATGTCTTGTAAATTGTGGTAGGGATCCCCTGCATGTGGTGAGGTGCCAATAGAAGCTTGCTCAGGATCAAGTCCATAATCCTATATTCCCTGTTGATTGGAGTTTGTAGGATACACTTTTTTCATAGTTACAAATGGTGTTTCTGCAGTCTCACACTCATTAGACTTCAATTTCTCCTTTTTCACTGTCATTCCCTTCAAAACATTGACTGCCATTTCTTCCATGTTGGAAAATTCAGGACTGTCATCATCCTTGATCACAATTGGATGGGGGTATTTTAATGATGGCTTAAAAAGAGCCTTGGAGTTTAGCCTCACTTGATTTGTAATTCTAGTTTTTCTATTTGGCTTGCTTGGTGCCTCAATGTTTTTCTCTCCCTTCCTCTTCCTCTTCCTGTCTTGTCTGGATGCATGGGATGCTTTAGGCAAGGCTTTTGTAGGAAAAACCTTTCCCTTCACCACTTCATTGTTGCGCAAACCAGATCCAAGTTTCCCCCTCATTTGAGTCACATGTTTATTAGGTTGTTGCTGGATGGGGGTTTTTTGTTTCTCCTCTGAATGGTTGGATGACAAAGACCTCTGTGGTGTTTCTAGTGCAGGTGGGTGCATGCGGGCAACTGTGCCACTTTTGTTTTCCTTCCCCTTTTTCGTAGAATACTTTAGTTGCATGTGAGGGGACTCCTGCATGGGGGTTTCTGGATTTTTTTCTTTCAAGGGTGTGTTTATTGTTTTGGGGCATTTCTTGTTATGAACACAATACTTATATAGAAATAGATATAATTATTAATAATTAAATATAATAATTAAACACATCATAAATCAAAAGTCATGTCTTATCTAAAGGACATGTCTATTTATGAAAGGGAACCCCCTGTGAGGATATATAAACGGGTCGTCATTCTCATTGTAATCATCTCATATTTTCGTATACAGTTATATATATTATTTATTGTCCTTATGGATATATTTATATTCCAAGTATTTTGGATATTTCCATAGTGAACCAGGTTGGTTCACCACAATGGTATCAGAGATTCGTCTCGATCCCGCTTTTGGCCACAAATAGAGTTTCTTTAAAATCAGGTCTTTGACCTCATATTAGCCATTGTTCATTTATAAATGAAATATTGTACACATTTCAGGGAAAGTAAAAAAGTCATTCTACCCAAAATCAAAAAAAGAAAGAGGGGAAGAAAAAAAGAAAAGAAAATAAAAAAATAAAAAGTTTTCTTAAGGTGCACGTGAAGAAGTATAAGTGCACACCAAGAAGTTTGAAGGAAATATTCCATATTTGGCATTAGTTAAGTTAATTGTCATTTAAAAAGTGAGAAAAACTAGTTTAAATGAAAAAGTTTCAAAGAAGAGGAAAAGTGAATATTTTATTTTACCTTTGGAGATTTCCCATCCCATGGTTTTGGAAAATCATTGGCCCGTGGTATTCCATACCATATATAATATATATGTGTGTGTGTATTTACCTCTAAATAAGTATTTCACAAAACTTAGGGTCGTGTTTGTTGAGCCCTAACCACCCCTAACAAATAGTCAAGAGTAGAAAAGGGAATTTTATTATAAGTCAAAACATAAGGCACTCTTTATAAAGTATATGATTAAAGAGGAGATCCCCTTTTACATTTATCATTTATTGAAAAATAAGAAGTGAATTATGACATCTACAAAGAATACATTTTCAGCAAAATTTCCCTATTGTGCAAAAGAGGAAGAGTATGAAAGGGGCCTTATGAATGGAGCTTGCCCTTTTCCATGTTGTAAAAAGATTTTTTATTTTAGTAGACAATCAAGGTGACACCCATTGGGAAGTGAAAATAAAAGAATTAGAAAACCAATTAATTTAGTATCAACAACACAACATAAATTTACAATTTCAAGTTGGGTTGGAGCAAATGCTAAAAAAACAAGAAGAGAGACAAAAACAAAATCTTGAGGGAAAATTACAGGAAAAAGACAAAGACATTTCTTACTTAAAAGATCATAACCAAAATTTATTGGTACAACTCAACGAGTCAAAAGATAAGAAGCATAGGGATCAGAAGTTAGAACAAGTTAATCACGATCTCATTAAGAAATTATTAGAGAAGGATAGAGAGAATGGTCATTTAAAGAACCATAGTCAAAGATTGGTTGAATAAATCAAGAAGTTGAAGAACGATAAGAGATTAGGAAAAAACAAATGAAGAAATCTCTCATTTAAAAAACCTTAATCAAAGATTATTGGAACAGATCAGAATGTTGAAAGAGGAAGAATCGGAGAAGGAAGACAAGAACAAAGTTGAAAAAGAAGATAAGGAATAAAACTCACGCCTAAAAATCCATAATCAAAGTTTACTCACCCAGATTAAGAATATAAAGAGTGATAAGAATATGATACAAGACAAGTTAGAAAAACTTATCAATAAGGAATCATTGGTAGATAAAGAGACAATGACTGAACCTATGGAACTACAGAAGTCTTCAAATGGAAAAAACTTGATGGTGGATAAAGCAATTAACACAGACCTGTTGAGGAAAAGATATGAAATTATCCTACTCAAGCATTTTCAGGTCTTGATTGGCTAAGGCAAGATAGTCGGGAATGTTACCCTATGTTTATAGCCTCAAAAGGTGTTTCCCAATCAACAAGTATTAATTACCAGGGGTTAGGCTGATTTTTTGAATAAAAGATTGTTGCAAAAATAAAACATTTTTATACAATTTTCTGAATAGAACAAATGCAACAAATTAAATGTGGAGACAAAAGAAAATATACCAAGTCACATATTAACACAGATGAGACAAAATAACAATCTCTTATTTCATTCCAAGAAATCAAAAGAATCATTCTCTTTACAAAAATCTCTGAGGGAGTTTGGACCAAAGTCAAACTTAGATATCCTCGATGAAAACCATACAAAAGGACTCTGACAAGAAGTAAAAACTAAACTTTAAAAGCTGGATCAACTTGCCACAGATTGTTGCCCACTCGACTTTGCACAATATCCTTTATCAGTCATGAAATTTAATTCATAAGTAGACAAGTCTAGATAGACTATCAAAGATAGATCAACATCTCTGAAAGCAAGTGTCTGAATGATGTAATTCAACTTTGAATCTTGCTATCTACAATAGGACCCTTCTATCATAAAAGAGAATTAGGCTTTTAATGAATTGAAGAATGAATGAAAACTAAACTATCTCAATAAAACTCAAGAGAAAACCTTAGTATGTTTTATCCTTCTATTCTCCTCTTGTTCTTCCTTCTCATTTTTCTTTTATGCATCCCAAATTAGTTGAAGTAGTTCAACTACCTCTTTTAGTTAAGTTAATTAAAACTCAACTAAATTTTACTTTAGGGGAAGAATTAATATAATAATAATAATAAGGGTCTTTTAATAAATAATAACTAGTAGGTGGGACCCCTTGTGACTCCCTTTAGTTTCTTAACAAAAATAAACATAACTAGTCAATCAATCAAACACATCCCACCTTGTGGCTCCCATAATCATTCTCATAATTTGAAAATTAAATATCAATGATATTTTAAACCATATCCAAACATATAATATCCAGAATATCAAAAAATAGTATGTTGTCCAAAAACTTCAACAGTCCACCATTCTCAATAAAACAATAATAAAATATATTCAAAAACTGTATTTGCCACTTTGGGAGGCAACTTTCCCTTTGTTCCTACTATCTCCTTTTGACTTTCCTGAATTAGCCTTAGGCTGTGTGAAGCCTTGAGGCTTGATATCAATGATGACATGAGAAAAACCATATTTCAAGTGCATGTAGGATGAAATAGATTTGGTTGAAAAACTTGAGGGAAAGGAGGGGGCAACAACAACTTTTCCTTTGTCATGCATGTGGTGGGATTTGGTTTTTAGTCTTTTGCTTGTGTGGGAGGACTATACAGGTGAGTGTGCAGGGGCAATCTAGAAATTCGAGTTAACATGTGGATGAAGAGCAGGTAGAGACAAATTGATGCAGGAGCATCGCTAGCAAAGCAAGCGCGAGTCGAGAACAGTTGGATATACACCAGCGCACATTTTGAATATATTTTGAATTTCAAAGGATGGAACATTAATGTAATATCTGAAAAGATATAATTGCTCTTAAATGTTTTGGGGGGTTGTAATGTAGATCTTGAGTGTTGCTCTCATCTACCGGTTGTAGGCATTTATTGTAATGAATGTAAAGTAGTTGTAGTCTTTAATTCGATAAGATAGCTTAGAGTTGTAGGAGGGAAAACTTAAGAAGACTCCCTCATATGTATTGTATTATTCTCATTGTAATTAAGTTGGAGAGAAAGAGAGCATAGGAGAAGAGGAGAACAGAGGTTGTAGAAGTTGTATGAGCAGATAGTTGTTGTTGTAGAAACCATGTATAGAAGCACTTGGATTAATATAAGAATGCTTTGATCCAATTTCCTGGTGTTTTATGGTCATTGTTTTCATCTATTGAATGGTATGTTTACAGTTTACTTATATACTTTGTTATGCATTTGTTTCAATGATGTGTATGCACATGATTCCATGTTGAATGTATGAAGTCTATGAGAGGGAGAGTATAAGTTTCAATTGTTTCTCTTCCTAATAATTCCTGCAATGAATGCAATGAAAGTCCGCAAGGAGTGCATCAACAGGTTCTGAGTTCTATCTCAGAAAGATCAGGAGAGATACCATTGATCTTATACCAATGGAAGTGCAAGTATAGCACAGAGTCCTGCAAGGTGTGCGTAGACCAGGTCGAGTCTTAGACTTTTCCAACCCAAGTGAGTGGTTGAGTAACTTTTGTTGCAAGGAGCACATGAAGTTGGAGTTGTCGAATAACCAGAGGTTATTGTGAAGGCTGCAAGGAGTGCGTGCAAGATTCCTTAGAATCCTTGAGTTTGCAGTAAGGATCAAGCTCAGGAAGGATAGATACTTCAAAGAGTTCAAAAGAAAGGTGAGGCCTAAGTCATCTCGTAGAAATCAAGCTCAGGAGGAAAGACGTCGAGTTATTTGGCTAGGAAACATCAAAAACCTGAATGAACGGTGGAACTTCTCGGAGGGAGAAGTGCCAATATCCGTGGATAGTTAGATCCAATGGAGTTGCAGGGAGGTTAAGGGAGAGATTCCTTCAACACTCGCAAGCTCAGGAGAGAGAGAAATTGTTAGATCTGAAGGGGCGAGAGCCATCGATTTTGCGCTTTGAATTTCGGTATTTCTCAAGTCGGGAGTGTGGAGGAGCTGTAACTCGGAAGTCGTGAGTCAAAAAATTCTGACTTCACGAAACAAGGATCTAGACCGTCGAATTGTGGGAGGTTCAGGACCATTGATCTGTGGAAAGGAAGTCACGATTTCGAACTTTGGGAAAGGGGAGAAGAGTTGCATCACATATTCGTGAGTCACGAAGTCTCGTAGCGCTCGGAAGCTGGCCCCCAGGCCACATCGTGAGGTCCCATCTACAGAAGTATAGGGAAGGCATTAACACTCGTTAAGCCCTAACTCAGGGTTCGAGAGTTCAGAGGTTAAGTGAGTCAAGTTTGTCTCACAACAGAATACTTGAAGTCGCGAAATCAGAAACGCCTTTTTGGGTTAAGTTTGTGGTCACGTCGGTGGTCACGTGGAGTGGAGGCTCGCACCTAGTGCTTTCTCGCGTAGGCATAGATTATAAAAGGACATGTGGTCGTTATATGTATTGAAGGTTCTAGTGAGAGATAAGGAGCCATTTTGGATCAAAGGAATACAAAGATCCAGAGAGCGGGAGGTCAACAGACCCTTCTAAGGTGGGTATATGCATCACAAATTTGGCCAACCATGATGTTGGGAGACTGTTGGGTGAACAATATCCTTCCATCCGTCATTCTCGGGAACTTCAGGTTGCAATGAAACATGAGGGAGCACGGGGACAATAGGGACATGCTAGGGTTGGAAGGGAGGCCTCTCTGGTTTAGGTTGGACTACCCCTTGTCCAATCGAATTGAAAAATCCATCTTGGAAGAGATGGTTTAACTCTTGAGGATCTGCATCAAAATGTATTGAGAATATTGGCCTTCTAGGCCCTCTATTCCAATTCCCTCTACCCCTGTTATTTCGGCCATGACTTCCTTTGCTGAAGAAGATCATCCTATATGCAACGTTTATTAGCCACTAGCTTCTTAAACAAAACATACATGACATATTTTAATATGAAACAAAATTTGTCTCAACAATCACATCAAACCCATGTAATCCAATCCATAAAATTCATTCAATAATTGCCAATGAGTAGGGAGTGAATTAGGGTTTTGGGATATCTGGGGGGATTGTATTGAGCGAAAAAGGTGAGAAAATGAAAGGAAGTAAGAACACAATTACTGCTCATAAATTCATTGAACCATCGAATGTGAAACCATAACCAAAACATATCAGTTGTGATCCATCTCTATGTTATTTTTTAATCACTATAATACAGATTTTTAATGTAATTTTAAGAACATGGCGTGCAAAATGAACATGGGATTGTGAGGGGATTTGTATTGAGCGAAAAAGTGAGAAAATGAAAGGGAGTAAGAACATGATTATTGATCAACAATTCATTGAACCATCGATTTTGAAACCATAAACAAAACATATCAGTTGTGATCCATCTCTGTGTTATTTTTCAATCATTGTAATGCAGAGTTTTAATGTAATTTTAAGAACAGAGAGTGCAAAATGAATATGGGATTGTGAGGGGATTTGTATTAACAAAAAAGCAAGAAAATGACAAGGAATTTGATGGATATTGTTCATAAAATAATTAAATAAATCCACAATCATGACTTTGTTCAACATCAATCCAAAAAGAACCAATATTCATTGTTCCCCAATTGTATACAAAACTGCTTGTTGTTTCAATAATTGAATTTTCTAGAATTCCTTAATTTATAACAGTCTGTGCAATTATAACTTATAAAAACTTTTTCCATTCAACAATATTGTTTATTAAAACGTTTAACCCTTCTTCCTTTTTTTTTAAACATGCACAACAATATGCTCAACATCTATCCATGCTAATCAATAATGTACCACGATAAACAATCAACATTCATTGTTTTCCAATCAACAATCGGGCCCAATTTAAATGTACACATGTGTCTTATAAAAAACATGGACAGACTTAAAATCATGCCCGATCATACACATGTCTTCATCGTATCAATCGACAAAATCTTGACATGATAACAACATTCAAACCAAACATAAACCTTGAGCTTGATCTGATATATAACTTCTTTTAAAACAATTGGTAGTCTTCATGATGATAACTATCTCATATATGAATCAAACAGAACTAAATTGACATGCAGACGTCTTTTTGACTTGCCAGAACCCTGATCAGGCTCAGTAAAATCCACACAGGTGTCTTGTTATGCAATCAAGACCACGTTGGATCAAACAAAGTGAGTGAAACCATAACGAATAGGAAGACAGTCCTCGACTATATGCAACTGTTCGTTTTCATGTTCAAACAATTTTATCATAGAAGGACCAAACAAAGATTCGACGAGAGAGCATGTGTCTTTCAAGACTTCCATAACCATTTAACCGATAACCAATACTTGAAAACCCCAGAAGGTGCCCGAGGAGAGAAAAGACAAGTCAAAGTCCAAATCAGGTTTTGTCAAAACAAATGCAGGGAGGCAACAAAAGAATGTTTATCCTTTTAAACAAAAACACAGAGAGTTGGTGGTCTTCCAATATTTACATCCACTTTACCATTGATTAACAACCACAAGCCAAAATACATTTTTGAGAACGAACAGCAGTGAGCCACACAGTCCTTCCTTATTACTCCAAGCCATTAACAAAACCAATAATTAACACCCGAGGAAATCGAGGACAGTAAGAGTAAAATAACCCAGTGCACACGGTGCATCTAACACTTGTAGAGAAGAGGCTAGGGTTAACTTGATGGTGGTGGGTATTTAAACACAATAATACATAACGTCTCTTTCCAATACCTCAAGAGCTGAACAACTTTCGAAAACAGTTGACATTGAGCCCACATACATCATTATAGCGGGAATGATAAGGGTAGTGTGGAGAAACCCTTTACATCTGATATTCATTAAACACACAGGCCTGCATTAATATTCAGGTGACCAAGATTGGAATTTTGGCAAGCTTCCAGTGAAAAGACAGTCAGGAATGAGCCATTAACAACAATTCAGGGTTAGATAAAAGAACACACCACTTGTTGGCCATTTCTTTGCAACTGGGTAAGGATGACCACAACAACCAAGAGGGAAACAAGTTAACAAATAGTGATACACAGAACAAGAACCCTCAATCATCAAACCCAGAGCCTTATTGCACCACTGTCACTTATTATTCCACAAATACCCATCATAAAACTACATTGACCGAGAAAACAACCAACGCGCAACTTAATAATACCCATTCCTTTTCTTGCAATTTCCAACATTTTACAGTCATCACAGAGAGCCAAAACACCACATTTACACACAATCGAAAAACTCAAGAACACATAGAATCCAAGCATCAATGAGCCACCATTTGGTTCATACAACAGAGAATACACCATGGATGGAGAGAAAAGAATCATACATGTGGGAAAAACACTTAAATGGCAAGTTGGTCGAGCTCTTCCAAAAACCTGAAAACTAGGAGCTTCACAACCAACAGAGAAAAAAATGCAACAATGGAACAATTCTAGGGTGATGGGCAATAGGGAAAATTTGGAGTGACATGCAGTAAATGCACGTTGCTTCCTTCACCTGGCTCCATTCAATCTTGAGTACAAGACAACCCAATAAGCATAACATCCACCAATAAATCCAACCATATAACCAATGCATAATCAATGCCAATCCATCGTAAGATCTGAGACCATATCTATTGCATAGTGCGCCACCCGAGCTATTTCATACGTTAACCCTTTCCATAACTCCACACAATAATCCATATCAACATTGCTATATGCGCCTCCATTTGATTTCAATAAATCTTGCATGGTACAAACAAATAGCATAACAACTAGGACTAACACTAGTATCCATTAATTCTTTCATTCGAAACTTGCATATAGTCTTTATTATATCTCAATTACATAGTTTCTTCTCTTTTGTTTGGACTATATATCTTTTCCATAATTTCCCTTTGTTTTGATCATGCTACCATTAAGTATCCCTTGCATATATGTGGCTAAGTAATCAACATAAGAATTAGTAACAAGGCTATAGCATAGCAACTATAAACAAGATGATACTCATACCCATAGAACTTGTTCAATGTCGCAAGTGATTACCAAAAGCATTCCACAAAAATGTATTATCCACTTATTATCACGCTAAAAGAAACCAATATTGCATCATAAAAAATGTAGGACTATGTAGGCAACATCGTAACAACAAAAAAATATGTGTAATATGTCTATCCTTGCACCTCTAGTCTACAAGGGGGTCCCACCTACTAGTATTATATTATTAGCATAGTTAAATAATAGCACTTTTAGCAATACTTTGCGGGCGGAATTCATCATTACGATTTTAATCGTCAACAAGACCCAGTTAACCTTACAACATATTTTCATATACATTTATATATATTACTTATCATTATAAATGGATTACTTTATATTCCAAGTATTTTGGATATTTACATAGAGAACCAGGTTGGTTCACCACATTTCCCCTTACTTACTGTGGGTTGGATAGGCTTCATTGAGCTCCCAGGCTCTGGAGAAACCCTGACCTCTATCTTATCTTCACTTGCATCGCCCTCATTCTGCGAATCAAGCACCTGTTCCTTCTCTTTCAATCCTACAGACTTCAAGAAATAACAACAATGCATTTCGAGTTCCTCTAGAGAGAAAGTCACCAACAATTTAATCAAGCCTTGATGGTATAGGCTCTTGTGAGAAGATTCAGGGTGACTTTGAACCCTCCTGACCATTTTGGTTAGGATTTTAAGTAGGTAATAGGGTAATTTTATCTCTTTATCTCCACTTAGATGCATAAGGAAACAAAGGTGATAACAATGTACAATGTTGAATCGACTCTCACCTGTTATATACCTCTACATTGTTGCTAGGGCTCCTGTCTAGTATTCCTTTATCTATGACAAAGGGATTCCTTAGCTCCATTCAGGGTCTTGGTGCTCGGGAACCAGGAATTTATTGTAGAGGTTGGGAGGCAGCTTGTCTTTCTTAAATCATCTTTCCCCATAGACAAGGAGAGTGCAGACTGCTCCAATGAAGTGTTTTGTAATATGAATCCAGGTATCTCCAAGCAAGGTCTGGAAGACATCGAACATCTACGTGAACAACATAGCTAGGCTTGTGTGGTTTCCTTCAAATGTGCACAGGAAATCATACCACTCGGCCTTTACAAAAATATCTTTGATTTTGGGTATGGATTCGAACAACTCTAGGCCTTGTGGCTCGGTCTTATTCAACTGCCATCATTCTCGAGGAGGAACTATGGTGGACATAGTATCTCTAATTTTGATGGTGTAGTGAATGAAAATCTCCTCATATTGAAAACAATACCTATGTGTTGTTAACCCTCCGTTCAAGTTGTATTGGCCATGATTGAACAATACAATTCTCACAACCATAATTGATGTTGTGTAATGATGGAACTGTGTGTAATCTGGTGTGGAGGCGCTCATTTGCAAGAATAGCTTGGTTCTTGAAATAAACTTTGTTCTACATATAAAACATCGGTATACCTGCTATGAGCTCAACCAATGGCAAATTTGATGACAAGTACTTCAAACCCAAACCATGACATGTAATTACCCTTCAATAAAACAAAAAGATGGTGCAAAAATCAATCAAGAGAGGTAATGATAAAAAACTAAGTCATTTAGTAATGGGAAACCAAATTAACCAATCAGAAAAGGAATGATTTTTTATGGAGGTATAGGGTAAATAGAAAAGAGGGGCAAGGGTGCAGACTTAGGTCTCAATAGAAAGAATGGAAGAATTCTCATTAACCAAATGAATGAATGATAATTTGCACAGGATATACTCTATATAACTCAACTAATGCACATTGGAGGAGAATCCAATGTGCCATAGTGGTGGTCTAGAGTGATCTAGACACACACCAATAGTTACAGAATTAAACTACCACCTAGTCTAGTCTCATAGGCAGTTACGGGACTGAATTGCCACCTAGTCTGAGTTAACTAGTCTCTCAATCTTTAGTTAACTGACTAAAATAGAGTGAAGTGAGGAGGAGATCAAGGAATCATGAGTAATGTGCTAGTATAGTGATGATCCCAAAGACAATGCACATTAGTTGGTGATGATCCCAATGTTGCATGGTGATAATCCCGATGTGGCATCTAGACTCCACTCAAATGATCAAACTGAAGTGTGAATTGAAGAGAATATTCTCCTAGAGGAATATTCTCCCTAAACTATAGGAGACTGAATAATGACTAATAAACATAGGGAAAACCTTAGGAAAAATAAATCCTAGGTGTGTGTGAAGTACCTCCAACACCCCCCCTAAACATCACTATGGTGAAAATAAAGAATGGGTCCCGACAATGAGGCCATGTTAGGTACCCAAATACAAAAGATACAATAAAATAAATGAGGAAATAGGGTAAACCTCATGGGAATACCCCCCCTCAAAGTACAATGTATGTGAAAAGAAGAACTGACGGTTTCTAGGCAATTGTGTCCTTCACTCCAAGACAACTGTGCAAAGAATCGAACTTCTACTCAGTGAAGGTCTTGGTGAAGATGTCTGCAGTCTGTTCTATTGAAGGACAAAACTACAAGTTGATGATCCCCTAGTGTACTAAGTCCCGGATATAGTGCATGTGGATCTCGACGTGCTTCATTTGCTGCCTCTGAACTAGATCTCTGCAAAAATTCAGAGTGCTATGGTTGTCACACCAGGTGACGATCGATAGATGAAACTGAATGCCCAACTCAGTGAGATATTTTGAGCACTGCATGAGCTTCCATCTGGTTTGCATGCATGATGCCATGCATCTCTTGCCCATGCATCTCCTCCACTTGGACTATGTCCATCACAGTCATCTAGGTTCGATGCCCACCAAGGATAAACCAAATTGCATTGAATGCAATCAAGCTTACACAGGGTCGCATGGTTATTGCCTAATCCTGGGCAAGGATGCATGGTCTCTTTATGCTTCTAGGACCGGGTCACTAGTGCCTTGGCTCTGCCACCCAAACATCTAGAAGGGAAATTTTGGTTTGTGAAGAGATGGGAAAGATATGTGAACAACCCTACTACCTGCACAACTTATGTTGGCCTTCCTTGTTACTTTTCTTTGTCTGTTAGAAGTGGAGCTGCCATCACCAGAAATAGAGATCCAACAATAAGAAAGAAAAAAAATGCAAAAAAATTGAAATTAAATCAAAATTGTCATAGCTAATCATAAGATCCTCTCTCTACTCTATATTTCTTATCTCCATGCCTTAGGAAGCACTACAATTTATAAAATACACCATGAGTTGGTATTTTTTAATTGTATTTCATATGTGAGTGTGTAGATATTAGATAACTTTGGAATTTATTGTTTTTCCTTTCTCAAAACCTCATTTTTTCAGGTCAGAGGCGCTAATGGTGTTGTTGGATAAACTACGTTGGATTTTGTTAGTGTGTATAGTGTTACTACTTGCCTAATCTGTAATTGATCTTTTAAAGACTATGGTTAAGTTTATGCATGAGTTGATTTACCATTTAGGAATTAAGAGAAGAAACTTAATGAAAGAATGTCGCAGCCATATAAGAAGTAAAAACATCAAACTGTAACACCAAGATTGATAATGGAGATCGACACAATTTTTCCTACATCTCCAGGCCTTTGTCTCAGTGGGGAAGGATTTTTATTAATCTTCAATGCTTTAAGAATACAAAAGAAAGGCTTACATCATAGCTTCTGAAACCACCTTTCAAATCTTCAACTTCTGGATAGAAACATACATCACCATTCGCTGGAACAGGAAATTCTGAGACTTTTGAGTATAAAATTGATTATGCTTGCATTGACATCTCGGGCTTTGGAGGAACTTTTATGTTAGACTATTCGGATGCAGAAACAGAAGCCATATTCAGACTCCCCTCGAAATTATGCAACTTTTGAGAACAAATTCGATGTGCTTCTAAACAGCCCCTCGAAACCTCCCCTCAGCATGAATCCCAATGCTATGCCCTTTCAGATCCGTACAATATCGATTTGCGTGCCAAAAAAACTCATTTTTCTCGATTTTTGTGCCCAACTAAATAAGCCAGACTCTCCCAAATTTAGTGACAGTTTCCAATATTAGCAACAGTTAGCCAGATTTAGCGATATTCCACCAGATTTGGAGGATCTCCACCAGATTTGGTGGTAATCGCTAGATTTGGTGGAACCGCGAGATTTGGCCTTCCAGAAGGTTCCACGTGGCACCTCCTCATTGGGCCACATGTCACCTCGCCATTGGCCTGAGCCACATCACTGCTGCATAGTCATCTGCCACATGTCATTTGTATGACCACATCATTGCCTAGTGATCTGCCATGTGTCATCCATACGGTTGCCACGCCAGCCTTCCGTTCTGCCACGTGTCACATCCATACAATGCCACGCCAGCCTTCCATACCGCCACGTGTCGCATCTGTACCATTCCATGTCATCATTATGTACTTCCACTTGTCACATCCGTACTGCCACATGTCACGTCTATACAGTGCCACATCATCATTTCGTACTTCCATGTGTCACTTCCATACAGTGCCACGTGTCACTTTCGTATAGTGCCAACTAAGCATGAAAATGCCAAAACTTCTTGACACGTGTCAGATCCTGTTGTTTCCACGTCACCCTACTGACATCATCACGACGTCATGCTGAAGTCATCGTGATGTACTACTGACGTCATCGTTGACTTTGACTTTGACATTTTACTTGTTTGACCTGATCTTTAGAACGTGATAACTTTCGCATACGGTGTCCATTTTCAAAAAAAAATATATGGTCAGAGTCGACACAATGGCGTTGATTTCGTCTAATCCTAAGAAATTTGAAATTTTGGCCTTCCTGGATCCATTTTGGATCATTCCTCCCTACTAAGACCTTTTGGTCCTCCAAAAGGGTATTAACCAGTCATCAAGTGCAGGATAGGCCTTCCCACTTGTCCTTTTTATTTAAATTATGTCCTATGCACTTGTCGCATCATAACAATTGCATAATAACCATGACAAATGAAAGCATATTGTTAGCCATTTGAACTCATTCACATCTTATTGAATTCACTACCATCCATGTAGAAAACATTAGCAGCGATAACATCATAAATATGACTGACTAAACCCATATGTTTGAATGTATTGCATGACATTAACTTATCTTGAAGCAAAGTATGATTGAACTCTCATCCTACAACCATCTCATGTTCATGCTTAATATCAACTGCTTTACTTGGCACAATTATAGGTGTATTGCTTGCATAAGCTACCTTCTTTAATTGTTCTATTGTTGGAAGAGATTGATTTGCTTTTATGTGATGAGCATGTACAATATATTCATTTCCTTATTTAGTTAAGTGATATTGATTTTTTTCCTTGTAGAAAATTGCTTTGTGATCATATAAATAGGGGCTACCAAAGACCATTCCACATGTTTCTAATGGCACCACATCACATATTACTTCATCCACATACTTAGATGTAATTGCAAACTTTATGATACATTGATTCGTTATGGGAAATTTATGATCTTTGCTTATCCAATTTAGTGAATAGGGTTTGTGATGCATCTTAGTGTTTAATCACAATTTCTTAACCACTTCTTCTGAGATTAAGTTAGATTGAGATCCACTATCTATCAATGTATCGATATTAGTATGTTTCATAATGACCCTTATATGAAACAATTTACTTCTAGAATCAAAACCATCACCAATTTTATCTGTCAAACCAACTGTTGTAATTTTAGACTCATCACCTGAATCTGATCCCAAGTCTGTTGGTCGTGTTGTTGTTGCAATTTTTTGTCTCTCTTTCCTCTCTTTGAACCACTCCAGTCTCTTCTTTGGGTGAAATTGCTAGCAATGCTCATCATTGTGCCCATATTTCTTGTAATGCTTGCAAGAGAGCTCGTCTTCCTTCATTGTAGTTGAGTTTGTTTTCTTCCCATTCCCTTTGCCTTTGCCATCTTTCTTTGAAGATGATTCCCCCAATACACTAACTCTAGTTTTCCCTACTTCAATATATGTTGCTTGGACAAAAACCTCATCAAGATTATTAGGTCCAAACATAAATACAATATTTCGAATATAAGCAGGAAAACCTCCTATATACTTCATAAGAGTTTCTTGTGTAGTTAATGGAACATCTAACATCAAATCCATATTACGAAATTCATCTGTGTAGTCTTGCACTGACTGTCATTTTCTTAAATTAAGACTTTGTCATTCAATTAAATCATTTTCCTTATATCCCAATGGATAGAACTTTTTTCTAAGTGCGGAAATAAAATCATGCCATGATGGAAAAATCTTACCAACTTGTTGAGTTCCATGTTGCATTTTACTTTTCCACCAGATGAGAGTTGTGCCTTCAAGACGAAGTGATGCCAATCTAATTTTGGTTTCCTCATATTTGATTTGTTGCACATTACTATATACCTCCATCTGTCTAACCCAGTTATCAAGTTTCTCGGCATGAACTTCACCATCATACATGGGAAAAACAAATTTTACATCAAGTTTAAGTAATGGTATATCAGGCTTATGTTTATGATATTTTTTCCTTGCAGTAGAAGTAGTATTTGAACTTGTATTTGAAGAAGAAGAATATGATGGAGATGAAGGAGTTGAAGGAGGAGTTCTAGGAGGGTCTTATCCTTCTTTACTTTTGTCTTGTTTTGAAGATCCCCCTTGAACCGGTCTCTTTCGTTCCAAGTAATCATCATACAACACTTTTACCATCTCCGACATGGCAAAGAAAGTTCTTTGAAACTCTCTTTCATTTTGAGAAAGTCCTTCTTCGGGTGTCATCTTCTCAATTTGAGATGCCCTCTTTCTTGATCCAATCTATGGATCTTCTTCTACAAGCTCTACTTCACCACGACTTAGTTTTTCCTTGGTAATCATGCAAACTCAAACAACCAACTTTCAACCTGCTCTGATACCACTTGATCCATAATTGATCTTTTAAATACTCTGGTTAAGCTTATGCATGAGTTGATTTACCATTTAGGAATTAAGAGAAGAAGCTTAATGAAATAATGTTGCAGTCATATAAGAATTAAAAACAACAAACCATAACACCAAGATTGATAACGGAGTTCAACACAAGTTTTCCTACATCTCTGGGCCTTTGTCTCAGTGGGGAAGACTTCTTATTAATATTCAATGCTTTAAGAATACAAAAGAAAGGCTTACATAATAGGTCTTGAAACCACCTTTCAGATCTGCAACTTTTGGACAAAAATAAACATCACCAGTGGCTAGAACAGGAAATTCTGAGACTTTTGAGTATAAAGTCGACTATGCTTGGATCGACATCTCGGGATCTGGAGGCACTTTTTTGTTCGGTTACTCGGATGCAGAAGTAGAAGCCATATTTGTACTCCCCTCGAAATTATGCAACTTTTGAGTATAAATTCGACCTACTTCTGAACAATCCCTCGGTACCTCCCCTCGACAAGAATCTCAATGTTGTGCTCTGTCAAGTCCATACAGTCTCGATTTGTGTGACAAAAAAACTCTTTTTCTCGATTTTTGTGCCCGACTAAATAATCCAGACTCCACCAAATTTAACGACATCCACCAAACTTAGTGACGGTTAGCTAGATTTAGCGACATTCTGCCATATTTAGAGGATCTCCACCAAATTTGGTGGTAACTGCAAGATTTGGCCTTCCAGAAGGTGCCACATGGTGCCTCCTCATTGGGCCATGTGTCACCTCTCCATTGGCTCGACCACGTCACTACTGCACAATCATCTGCCATGTTTCATCTGTACGACCACGTCACTGCCTAGTCAACCGCCACGTGTCATCCGTACGACTGCCATGTCATCCTTCCGCACTACCACGTGTCATGTTTGTACAATGCCATGTTATCCTTCCATACTTCCATGTACTGTGTCTGTTCCATGCCACATCAGCCTTCTGTACTGCCACATGTCGCATCCGTACAGTGCCACGTCACCCTTCCATACTACCACGTGTCGCGTTCGTATAGTGCCACATCATCCTTTCGTATTTTCAGGTGTCACTTCCATATAGTGCCACATGTCACTTTCGTATAGTGCCACATGTCACTTTCGTACCATGCCAACTCAGCCTAAAAACGCCAAAACTGCTTGACACGTGTCAGATCCTGGTGCTTCCATGTCACCCTGTTGACATCATCATGACACCATGTTGATTTCATCATGACGTACTGTTGATGTCATCGTTGACTTTAACTTGTTGACTTTGACTTTGACTTTTTTCATGTTTGACCTGATCTTCAGATCACGATAACTTTCTCATACAGTGTCCATTTTCGGAAAAACATATATGGTCGGAATCAGCATGACAAGCCCTATGCAATGGCATTGGTTTCTTCCGATTCCGAGAACTTTGAAATTTTGGCCTTCCTTGATCCATTTTGGATCACCCTTCTACTTCTACTGTTGGGCTATGGATGGTTATGGCTCCGCTAATGATGCTTTGGTATGGATTAGTCTTACCTGGATCTCCATCATGCCTATGAGGGTTTGCTGGTGAATTTGTTATTTTTTTGTAATTTAAGATATTTAGTCACAATGCAATAAGAAGGGCATTAAACCACTAACATAGAGAAGATTAGCTAACTTTTGTTCATTCTAAAAAAAGCGGGGATTTCAATATTATGATGTTCCTGACAAAAAAAAATCATGGCGTGTTTAACTTATAGATTGTGCTTTTACAGACTAGCTATATTAGATATGGGTCCATTTCTTATAGCCAATTCGCTTACGATGACCACACGGGACATGCCAATGTTGAATTCTGAGTTTGCTTGTTGAACGAGACCTTTAGATATGAAGAAAACTCTCATGTGCAGTGAACGGGCGAGAGGGAGTCCAACCAGAGACTCAATGCTCTATATGGGGCCATCACCGCTTGACAAATCGGGTTGGCTTCGAGATTTCATGGTGGATACCTCAAACCAAAAATCCCGGGCCTTGTGCAAAGCAGGTGCATGCTAGGAAACTGTTACTATATCTCGTGATTTTGTGCAAAGATTACAGGGAGTTTCGTGACCCACAAAAATTACATGCTCGTGTAGCTTTGCATGCTAGCGTAGGTGGCACCATATTCTCTATAGACTATTATAGCCTATATTATTATAGCCTATGCATTATGTCATAACATTTAATGTTGAGAAGTAATGCTAGACTCATTCCTAACATTACTTATTTTGGAAAAAATGAGTATGCAAATGTATGAGATAAACTTTGGTTAAAAGAAATAAGAGTTCAAAAGAGAAACTTTGGTTAAAGCATATGAATTCCCAACCTTAAATTGTATGAACTTTAAATACTTTGGTTAAAAGAGTAAAAATTTATTGGTTTGTGTGACAATTAAATAGAAACCCTAAAAATCTATTAGTAATTGTTATAGGCTAATTTTTAACTAAATTGACGATTTTTATTTTTTTTTAAATAAGCAATTTGTAAAATAAAAAGAGAAAGAGGTCACTTTCCATCGACATGGAATCGAGGAATTGGCAAAATAAAAATGATTTATTTGCGAAAACATGAACATCAACAAATTTTATACTCGAGGTCAATAGAAATATAAGACATTTAAAAGAGCATTCCACGCCTCCACGCTTGGATTCATTGTCCTCCGAATCGTGCAAATGGAATCTTCCTCCGAATCGTGCAAATGGAATCTACAGCTTATACAGGCCACTGACTTTGCCGTGTATATCCAGGCCACTGACCTGTTCAACCATAGATTGCTCCGCAGTTCATATATATTTCACACTCTTCAAGAAGCTTATATAGAAAAAAAAAGGGGTCTTCTACAGGTTACACAGAAAATTTGGGTTTATTTTACTTAAATATTGATCACTTCAGATGGAATTACCCTAATTCAAAAGCCGTACTCCCAAAACAGTTCAAAACCCAATCAGCTGCAAAAGATTTACCTCCATTCGGCCACTAATCAAATCATAATCCCAAAGAATTTGACACAGTCCAACACATTTTAAAAATTCTGAGGATTCGATATGCTCAGAGCTAGACTTACGTTTACGTTGATGTTAGTGCTTATAAATTATCATGACTAACCTGAGTCTCTCGTCACTATCTACAAACGCCAGCCAAATCTCGAGGGCTGCAGAAGAGAAATACTAATCAGGTCTATTCAATGGCTAGGGCATTGGGCGACTCAGGTGCTTTGCCACTGTTAGCCAATACGGCCAGCGTTAAATCTACGACAGAGACTGTAATCGATAAGATATTTTCAGTCTGGGCTAATCTCATCCAACTGCTTCCCACCACCACGGTAATTGTTTTCCAAGTTCTGTTGCCCACTTTCAGCGACGGCGGCAGCTGCTACACTGCCAACAAATACTTGACCGGCTTTCTCTTAGGCCTCTGCGCGATTTCGTGCTCCTTTGCTCCGTTCACCGATAGCTACAAGGCATCGGACGGGACGTTATACTACGGGATCGCCACCAGAACCGGGCTGTGGACGCTGAATTCCCAGATCAATAAGACGGTGGATCTGTCGTCTTACAAGCTCAAGTTTCTTGATTTCGTGCACTCACTGTTGTCGGTTCTGGTGTTCGGCTCTGTGGCCTTCATGAATTCCGATGTTGTTAACTGTTACTATGCGGATGTTGGGGTGGATGCGAAGCAGTTGGTTATTAACCTTCCACTCGGAGTTGGGTTTGTTTGCAGTTTGGCTTTTCTTGCGCTTCCTACCACGCGCAATGGAATTGGATATTCCGCTGCGACTTAATGGGTTGTTTTAAGGGATCGGTCGGTTTGGTTGGCATTATTTTTTTTAGTTTTGTTGAGTATTTGAAAAATGGTTGGATCTATAAATTTGAGTGGTTAAGTTTGTATAATGGGAGTGTCTTAAGAATTTTTCAGCATGTTGAATCTGAATCTATTTATGTATTCAGAAATGAAATTTAGAGAGCAAAAAATAGCGATTTTATCCAAATTTACATGGCCAGCGAAAAAAACGATTGCTCTCTGCTCTTTTTTTTCTGTGTGAGTAGGTATGCCGATTTTGTAGTGATTTCATAAAAGTTTATGTTTTGTATTTTTTTTGGTAACCATCACTTGAATTTGGTTATACAACTTTTTGGAAAAATCACACTTTTCTGTTACATAAATTGTATCAAGTTTTCTCTTCCTTTTTTTTATAAGAGTGTAGTCGGTTTACTTTTTCTGGAAAACTCTGGAACAATAAAATTGTACACAATTATTCAAATCTACAATTCCAACCATTCCTAATCAAATTTCAGACAAAATTGATGAAAAAATTACACCACGTTCTCATATTATAATTGCTTGCTATTATTTAATTTCATATTACTGTAAATTTAAATTGCAGAG
>ML796724.1:312617-323091 GCA_009831015.1 Picea engelmannii | reverse complement strand
ATAGCCCTTCACCAATGTCACATCGTGATGCAAGACAACCATAGTAAACATTATTCTACCATGGTCAAACATAGTTAACCAAGGTCAACCATGGTCAACCAAAGTCAAACATGGTCAACCATAGACACCATGGTCAACCATAGTCAACATTGTTAACTATAGTCAACATGGTTGACCATGGCCAACCATAGTCAACATGGTTGACCATGTTGACCAAACATAATCAACCATGGTCATCCAAAGTCAACCAAAGTAAAACATGGTCACCCATGATCAACCATAGTCAAACATGGTCACCCTAGTTAACCATTTTCATACATAGTCAAACATGGTTCATCTTAATCACCCATGGTCAACCATAGTTAGCTAGAGCTTTTCATGGGCAAGCATAGACAACCATAGTTAACCATGGTCAAATGTGGTCATACATAGTCTACATGGGCAATCATAATCAACATGGTTGACCATGGTCAACCATAATCAACATTGTTGACCATGGTAAACTATGTTGACCATGGTTGACTATGGTTAACTATGTTAACCATGGATGACTATGGTTCACTAGGTTGACCATGGTTGACTCTGGTTGACCATGTTTAACTATGGTTAACCATGGTTGTCCTTAGTTGACCATGGTTGACTATGGTTGACTATGGTTATCCTTGGTTGACCATGGTTAACTATGTCACAGTTCACCACGTTCACTACATGGTCAACCATAGTTGACCATGGTTGACCATTGTTGATCATAGTTGACCATGGTTGACCATAGTTGACCATGGTTGACCATCTTCACTACATGACTATGGTTGACCATGTAGGATGTGCTTGACCATGTTGACTAGGTTGACCATGTAAGATGTGCTTGACCATGTTGACTATGGTTAACCAATGTAGGATGTGCTTGACCATGTTGACTACATGACTATGCTTGACCATGTAAGTTGTGCTTAACCATGGTGACCATGTAGGTTGTACTTGATCATGTTGACCATGCTAACCATGTAGGTTGTTCTTTACCATCTTGACCATGTTGTCTATGGTTAACTATTGATGATTATGGTTCACCATGTTGACCATGGTTGACCATTTTGACTATGGTTAATCATGTTTACAATGGTTGACCATAGTTGACTATGGATGACCGTGGTTGACTATGGTTGACCATGTTCACTGTGGTTGACCATGGTTGACTATGGTTGACCATGGTTGATTATGGATGATTATGTCATGTTTGACCATATTGACTACATGGTTTCCCATAGTTGATCATCTTCACTACATGACTATTGTTGACCATGTTAACTATGTATGACCATGGAGGCTGTGGTTGACCATGTTGACTGTGGTTGACCATGTTAACTAGATGACTGTGGTTGACCATGTTAACTACATGACTATGGTTGACCATGTAGTCAACATGGTCAACCATAGTTTCCCATGGTTAACCATGTTGACTACATGATTGTGGTTGACCCTGTTGACTACATGACTATGGTTGACCCTGTTGACTACATGATTGTGGTCGACCATACTAAATTGAAGTCAACCATAAGTTGACCATATTCAGACATAGTCAACTAGAATTGAACATAGTCACCCATGCTCAACCAAATTCAACCATGGTCAACCATAAACAACCATGCTCACCCAATCTTAACATGGTCAACATAGTTACCCATACTCAACCATGTTGAACCATTATCAACAATGGTCAACCATAGTTAACTATAGTCAAACATAGTCAATTGTAGTCTTTCATAGTCTACTATGCTCAACCATGGTAAACTAAAGTCAACATGGGMAACCATCGTCARCCATAGTGTATCATGGTCAACTATACTTAAACATGGACARMTATATTCTACTATGGTCACCCATAGTCAACCATATGTCAACCATAATAAACCCTCGTCAACCATAACTTTACCATACTTAACCATAGTCAACAATAGTTGAATATGGTCAACCATAGTCAACAATGGTYGACTATAGTCAACCATTGTCAACTATAGTCAAACATGGTCTACTACTCCTCGCRCATGTTGGTTGTCAACTAACATAACCACATTACTAAAAGTAGTTGATATACATCGATCRACGCCATTTTCCAGCTTTCCAAACTAATAGCATTGATCAATGTATACCAACCACTTTTACTAACGTGGTTGTGTTAGTATAATTGATTTTCTRATTGATGGAGCACATGTTCAATGGCTCAATGAAAAGTGATGAATGGACCATACRAATCCATTTGAAAAAATAAATATTTGCATAACACTTCGACAACATATTTGCATCAATATAAGTTTTTGGACCCATCTCTTGGATTTTGATAGTGCCCATATAAATCAAATTGACACATAGAGAGTTTGCATGAAAATTTCATAATTGGATATGTAATCCAAGAAAAATATGCTTAAATTCCCAGTATTAATCAAATTAATTTTGTAATAGTTACTTCAAATATCATATTGTAAATCTATTTATTTGAGTTCATTCAAATAAGTAAAAATGGAAAAAGGAAGGTTGTTTAGTCACTAGAGGTGCATCACAGAAAAAGAAGGAAAAACCTTATATTACGCTCCCCCTGATTGCAATATTTTCCTTTGGGCTAATCATATTTGATATCATCATCGTTGTATTGGAAATAGTATTATATAAATATGTAGAAGTCGTCTGGGTTGAATCATGAATGTGAATGAGAACCAATGAGACTATTTAACCCATTTAAGAATGGGTGTTTGGTTTTGGAAGTTTAGACATGCCCGTGGTCCTTTTAACTTTGCTAAACCTCTCATAATTTTGACATTGATGAATACTCCTAAAGACATGTTATGTCTATCCATGATAAACTTTGATGTTCTCACAAACTCCATGAGAGAGACAAGGTCTCACGGACCTAGAGAAAATCTTTTGTGCTTTCTCCTATGCTCGTTGCTCTGTCGGTTAGTATTGCAAACTTCCCCTCCAATATGCATGCACCATTCAATTCCACAAATTAAACTACCAACCGATTTAATTCGGCTATGAAAAACTTAACAAATTGCAAAGCAAATCTAAATTTTGAGTGTGAGGTGTTCACATCTCGTGATTATCATCCCTTTACATGGTACCAGCACCTACATTAACCTTCCTGTTAGGTTTGGACTAGGGATCAATGTTGGAATCGATCCAACTTTCCCAAGTAGACATTCACCATTGAATTCATGTGAAGAAATGATTCCCTTCCTACATCAAATTCCAAACAGATTTTGAGATGACATTCTTATGCACGCACATGAAAAAAAACATAAATTTTAGTCATCGTACGCACATAAATCTTGAATTAGGGTTTATTGTCTTCGTTGTGGCAAACTAAAAATTCTCCTATAGAGGCATATCCAAAATCTCCTCCTCTCAATCTAGTCTCATCACTACCGAACTCATCGACAGTTTATAATGGGCATCCTCCTATATGAACAGAAAATGGATCTTCAGCACTACATCAAAATGAGGTGCCTATTATTATTATTATTATAAAAGGTTCCACTAATGCAATGGATCGGTGATGGGATTGGAAGAAACACATTGCAACCACGCCTAATAATATTCAAAAATCAATTCCCTTCTAGTTCAAGTCATTGTGGTCCAATTCATTTTACAAAGGCCAATACCATATGGTTGCATAATAAAACTATAATGTATTTATCAAAAAATAAATGGTCCAGGAGATAAAAAAAACCTAGTGGCATGCACAGTAAAAATATAGTAAAGGAAATGTGTTGCATGCACAGTAAAAACATAGTAAAGGAAATGTGTCACATCATTGGGCATAAGTAACACGTATCAGAGATTAAAAAAAACCCATGAGATAAAGAAGATGTTACATGTATTGTGATGTAACGTGGCGATAATTATTTATGTCGACCTAGTAAAGAAGCGGAAGTGGAGGGTGCTCCATGCACACCATGAACTCTTGGCAAAGAAGCGAAAGAAAACAAGGCTCCATGCACCCCACGAACACCTCGTAAAGAAGCAGTGGGTACCCCACACAGCCCATGAATAGTAAAAAAATGAAGTAAAAAACCTAAACGCATGCACATAAAAAAAACCTAAATGCACGCACATAAAAAAAACCCAAGGAGAAGTAAATAAAGTGGGCATTAATAATCGATCGACCATTATTATGTTAATCGTGTTAATCACCTTTGTTAATGATGAATGACCACATTTTGTCATGCACTGAAGTTAATGGTTGAAATCATAGCCTTTCATTTATCGTGACAATGAAGAATATTTGGAGCACATCAAATCGTGTCCATATAAATCACATATTTGATTAAAAGCTCATTAATTCAAGCGCTTTTCAATAGTGTACACCTATCAGTGCAATTATGAAACATTGTTAGGCTTCGCACATAGACAAATGAGGGGCATAATTTCTATTGAAGTTGTGTGACCTATCACTGCATCAAGTTTTTTTAAAACCTTCATCGTGATGTTTTGAGCATCATGTGCAAAGGCTATGTGTATTTTGAAATGTGATTTCTCCTGTTCATTTTCTTTCATAGTATTTCTATAAAAATTATGAAATAATGTGTGTGTTTTTCACAAGAAATGGCAAGGGAAAGGATCATGTTTGTGTTTGTAAGGAGATTCATGAATCAATAGGATAAATCTCGTCAACACTAACGACCACCTATGATATTATTTGTTTGAAAACTCGTCTCACAACATCCAGATGGAAAAGTTCGAAAGTATATTACATTTTTTTTGTTGGAAACTACTCTTTTTTCGTTTGGATATTCTCTCCACTCACTTTGTAGATATTAATATTTTGTTCGAATGCTACATCATTAGTGTTTCCCATCCCAATGATGCAGGAGCATCTTTCGAAGTCAAATCAGTAATTGACCTTTAGAAGGTCTTAGGAATTTATGAGAGGAAATTGGTTTCCTCTTTGTTATAGAATTTTGTAATTTGATTATTTTCCTAAGGTTGTCATAGTTCTAGAAGTGTGTTTTCAAGGAAATAATGTTTTCCATGTAATGTAACAAATTAGCTAATTTATCCTATTGTTGAGTAATTTAGGGATGGGTTTTGGTTTGTTGATATTTTTTAGGATACAAATCCATCCTTTAGGAATTCAATTAATTCCTCTTCGTAATTGTATGAAATACGAATAAAACCCTCAGGGAAAGCAGTAATGCAGAGAGAGGGCAGAATAAGGAGAGTGCACAGTGAAGTAAATCGTGTGTGCAGAGAAGAGCTCTAAGAGAAATTGTATTCCTATTTCAATAATAGAGGTTCGGATTGTGTTTGGTGAATGTGTGATTGTCATTTTTCTCTCAGATTATAAAACCATTTATTTGTTGTTACTAAGTCTGCAATTTATTTGAGCGTAACCCTCACATATATTTTTCAAATAAAGGTTTGATGAAACATTAAGTAATTTGGTAAATCCAAGAGGAATCGATCGAGTGCATAGGTGGATCGATTAATTGATTTGAGAGAAGGATAAACTTATACAGAAGACAAATTGTGATTTATTGGATAAATCATAGACTAACTTGGTGGAATCACTACTTTTAGTAGTCTCTAGCTCAATCGAACCAGCCTTTAAATCATTTAAAGAATAATCATTTTATTTCCCTTGGTGGTCGGTGGGCCAATTAATAGACCGTTAGTACTCAATCAGACTAGAGTAAAATTTTAAAAGGAGCATCGTTTGTATTCTAGAACCTAGTGGTCTGGTGGGTAGTAACAAGTTTATTTACTTTCCTGGTGTTCCAATGTGACCAGTAGTCCAGTAGCCAGTTAACAAAACAGAGAAGGGTTGATAGGTTTCCCCATTGAGCCATTGTTTCGGTGTCATAGTGGTCGGGTCATAGAATAGAGAAGGGTTGAGAGTTATTCTCCAATAGGTTGGTGGTCCGGTGATTCTAGTGGCCGGTTGACATAGGTGTTAAATGACAAAAATTAAATCAAATTAAAGAGGTTTAAAGTTGATCTGATTGTTGTTGGAGTCACATTTTGGTATCATAGTGGAATCCAACAAAAACTAAGTAGAGTTGATAAATGGCATTTAAAGCCATAGGAAGAGGAAGAGTGGGTCGAGGAAGACCTATTTCTAACAAAGAAGTGCTTGAAGAAATGAGAAATCTTCGAGCACGGTTGGAAGCTATGGAAACTACCCAAAGAAGAGACGTTGACATAGGATATGTCAATGATAAAGAGGAGGAATCTTCTAAAGAGGAGGCAGAGCTTGAACAAGAAGGTATTGAAGAAAGATTGGTCAAAGATATTGTTGGGTCTTTTAATCACCTTCTTAATTTCTCAAGAATATAGTTAGAAAAACTGTGCATTTAATTATCAATCCAGGGCTCATATGGAACTTACAAATTTCCATGCATTGTATATGCAGGAACAACTATTATTTCTATGTGTTGTAGTCATAGTATCAATTATTATGTTTGTGATCAAAGTATAGACAATTCTCAAGCTCTGGCAAGGTTCTACAAAAATCACACTTGTAGGAATTGAAAGCACATTTTTTCAAAAATGTTAATACCACACTTGCAGGAATTGAAAACACACTTTTGCAAAAAATTAAATATCACACTTGTAGGAAATTAAATGTCACACTTGCAGGAAAGGAAATCACACTTGCAGGAAAGGAAATGTTACACTTGTAGGAAAATAAATCACGCTTGCATGAAAGGAAATCACACTTGTTGAAAATAAATCACACACGCTGAAGGGAAATTGATTAACTACTTGTTGGAAAAGAAATTAACGAAGTCCTAGAAATTAGATCCTAATCCTTTCCAAGATGATCCATGTCATCACCACGACCAACAAATATATTCATCGCGTCAAGCACAATTATTCAATAGAATAAAAGAATGCAACCCAATATAAAATGCATTTATTAGAAACAAATGAATAAATGAAATCCAACATGACTACTTAATTGCATAAATATATATAAAGAAAACCTTGCATGATTAATCTAATTACATGAAAAAATTGAATCAAGAAACTAGTTACATAATTAAATTAAATAAATCCTACCTGAATTCATAATGAAATTACACAACAAGAAATCAAAGAAACCATCTAGGCTAGACAACACTTTGTTCTATTGGAGTGGACCCTTCCTCCATAGAACATAGTGTTGATATTATTCTATACCAACATAAATTAGTTAAATTTGTTGGCAAAAGTTTAACAAGTAGCGTATGCTTGTCATTGATGGCAAGTACAACAGTGGAGATGGCAGGATAAGAAGGATAAAATCCCTTGGGGATTCAGATGTGAAAGCTCAGGAGGAACATCATTGAGGAAAACGCGCGCAGCAAAGCTCAAGATACAGGAGTTTGCAGAGGAGAAGGAAGACAAAGATCCAGTGACCGTTGGATCCCATTCAAATTTCCTGAAAGGCCGACAACCGTCAGATCTACAGAAGCTGCGAGGGAGGTAAGCCATCGGGAGATCGGAGTTCTCAAGGTCATGAGAACCGGGACATTGAAAGTCTCGATATCCTGACATAATCAGAACCGTCCATTTGGAAGGACGCGTGGCAGCGATCGGGCGCCACCGGGAGAAGCTCGATAGGAGGCTTCATCGGAGAATCGGGAATCAGAGTTTCACGAGTCCCATGAACAATTACAATAGAAACCCCGAAATCGTGATGAAAGAAATCCCGACTGAACCTGAACCATCAGATCAACATGTGAGCTAGACCGTCGATCCAACTCACGACAACAGACCATGTCATCTAGGGACATGTGGCACAACCAGGGAATGACAGGTGTCAAGAAGATTCAACACTTCAGGCACATGTAAGTCACGAATCAGAGTGACACATGGTAGTATTTAACACATGTCAAACCACGTGTGACGTCAGCAGAGTATCGGGGATCGGGACTTTGAAATGACAAAGTCACTTGACATCAGGAATGTCGATTTAGCGATGAGCGATTTCGTGATTTAATCGTAGCCACTGAATAAAGATCACATCTGGACCATTGATTCAAGTCTATATCGGAGTTTCGTGGATCGCGAATTCGAGAGGCCAAGAACTCATTGCATCAAGAATGTCGATTTCGCGATATGCAAAATCGCGAAATGATCTGAGCCGTAGGATCAAGTGTTGATCAGGACTGTTGATCACAACCCGTATCGAAGTTTCAGGGATCGCGAATTCATGAGACAAAGACACAATGCAACGAGAATCTCGATTTCACGATATGCGAAATCGCGAGTGAATCTAGACCATCAGATCCAGAAATGATCAGGACCATAGATGTAAATCCATATCGGAATTTCGGGGATCGTGAATTCAAAATGGAAAGAAATCAATACAACAAGAATCTCGATTTCGCGATGTGCGATATCACGATCCAATCATGGCCGTTGAAACAAGTTCATATCTGGACCGTTGGTTCTACTCTGTGTCGGAGTTTCGGGAATCACAATATGGAGAGACATAAGGTTGTGGTCACAACCCTTGGTCACGGGAAGAGAAGGAGTCAGTCCGGATAAGCTCCACATCGGAGTTTTGGGGATCGGGATTTGTACGTGACTAAAACTATGAACGCCAAGAGTGCCGAAATCACGATATATGAAATCTCGATTGGATCTGAACCGTTGGATCAAGTATTGATCGCAGGGCTACTATTGCATGCAACAGTAAAACTACCAGAAACCACTGATGGTTTCAGCCAGAGGACTAGAAGACACTTGGGAAAACGGCCAGAGAAGTTGAAGAGTTACGATGAAGATCACGCAGAGCACTCGAGAGGTGGAGAAGATTGGCACAGTTGGAGCATGCAGAGGAATGGAGAACATTGCATGCACAAAGTGCATAGAAGATATAAATACAGAGTACAGAGAAGAGAAGTAGAAGAGGTTGTTGTTGTTGTTGGAGGTTGTTGTGATTGTTGCTTGTAAAGGCTATTCAGGTGTGAAGAAGGATCAGAGTGCAGCAGCTGAATAGCACAGAAGGAAACTGTGCAGAGAATGGAGATGGCGCATAGAGCATAAAATGCAGAAGACCAGACAGTGCAAGTGATATGTGCAGAAAGGCAGTGTGGTAGAAAGAGCAACGAGGTGCAGTAGAACAGTGATAAGTCAGGTAAGTCACTGTTGATCATTAAATCACTGTAATAAGTTTCAAAAGCAAAGATTTATATTTCAGGGTGGTTGGGAGGTGCTAGGGAGGATTGTTGTCCTCAGAGGTTCAAGTGGGTGCTTGAACACAGGGAGTTGGTGCTTCCTTCTAGTTGGTGCTAAAGAAACCGGGGAGTTGGTGCTTCCTTCTAGTTGGTGCTAGAGAAAACAGAGAGTTGGTGCTCTCAGCAAGTTGCAACTTGCAAAGCTGAGGTTGTAGCCTCATTATGAGTTGGTGCTCATATGTATGATATTGTAAAGAATGTAACCATTTCTTATCATATAAAAGAAAAAAAGGTTTTTACCCTGCATGGGTTTCCTCGGAAAATATTTGTCTCTATGTTTCTCATATATGTGACTGATGTTGAATGTGCCTGTGTTTATTTCTCTACATTATTGTGATCATCATTTAGTGTTTCTGCAATTTTTTTTAAAAAGAAGCATAATTATTTAAGCTCAGGGACAACTGATTCACCCCCCCCTCCTTCTCAGTTGTCCAACAATTGGTATCAGAGCCAGCCCATTTTATCTAAGGGTAGATCCTAGAGCTTAAACATGTCAAGCCATGAAGGAAATTCTACCAATAAGGCCCCTATGTTCAATGGAACAAACTTTTCCTTCTGGAAAGTTAGGATAAGAACCTACATAATGGCTTTAGGTGTAGATGTCTAGGATGTGGTAGAGACTGGTTATGTAAAGCCAGTTGTGCTAGCTAATAAGGATGACAAACTAGAATTTAGCTTCAACGCTAAGGCTATGAATGCTATCTTGAGTGGGCTTGCAGAAACAAAATTCGTAAAAGTTATGCATCTAGGAACTGCCAAAGAAATGTGGGACAAACTCATTAACAATTATGAAGGTAATGAGAAGGTAAAGGATGCAAAGCTTCAAACCTACAGAATACAGTTTGAACAGCTGAAGATGAAGGAAGATGAAACTATTGGAAAATAATTTCTGAGAATAGAAGAATTGGTAAATGCAATGAAGGCACTTGGTGAAACAATTGGGGAACCTTCTTTAGTTCAGAAAATCTTGAGATCTCTCCCAGATAGGTTCAACCCGAAGGTCTCTGCAATAGAAGAAATTAATGATCTGAAAACCTTGCAGTTTGACCAACTTCTCAGAACATTGACTGCATATGAAATGAGAATAGTTAAAGATAAACCCATCTCCAAAGAAGCATCATTTAAAGAAGACAAGAATGAGGATTTTGAGCCCGATGAAATTGAAGCAAAATTTGTGAAGAGACTGAAGAAGGGATCAGGCAAATACAAAGGAAAATTTCCCTTCAAATGTTTTAACTGTGGTAGGATAGGTC
>ML796724.1:295425-309233 GCA_009831015.1 Picea engelmannii | reverse complement strand
TTCTAAACCTGTGGGTACACCTATGGTAACTGGATGTAAATTAAGCAAGGATGATGATTCACCTGATATTGATCAAAGCTCATATCGATCAATGATAGGAAGCCTGTTGTACATCACAGCATCTCGCCCAGACATAATGCATGCTGTAGGAATGGTAGGAAGATATCAAGCTGCTCCTAAACAGAGTCATTTGCAAGATATCAAAAGGATATTTAGGTACTTAAAAGAAACAATGAATTATGGTCTGTGGCATCCCAGAAATCAAAGTCTTCAGTTGACTACTTATTCAGATGCGGATTGGGCAAATTGTGTTGATGAGAGAAAAATCACCAGTGGAGGAACATTCTTCTTGGGTAACTTCTTAGTAGCCTGGCTTAGTAAAAAGAAAGGTTCCATCTCTCTATCAACCACAGAGGCAGAGTACATTGCTGCTGCTACCTGTTGCACACAGGTCTTATGGATGATTCAGACACTTGCAGACTTAGAGGTAAAATATACTGCACCGATCCCAATTCATTGTGATAACACAAGTGCCATCAGTGTGTCTAAAAATCCTGTCCTACACTCCAAGACAAAACATACTCCCATAAGATATCATTTTCTAAGAGAGCAGGTCACCAATCAGATTGTTCAGGTCCATTACATTCCCACTTCGGAACAAATTGCAGACATCTTTACTAAGCCCCTAGCCAAGACACCGTTTGAATATCTCAGACAGAAGCTGGGTGTCATTTCATTTCACACCTAAAAGAGTCCATCCTGTTAGGGGGAGCATGTCTCTTCTTTGACATTGATGTCAAAGGGGGAGAAAAGAATTTGGGTGTTGTAGTTGCCATCAATGCCAAAGGGGGAGATTGTTGGAAAAAGTTTAACAAGTAGCGTATGCCTGTCATTGATGGAAAGTACAACAGTGGAGATGGCAGGATAAGAAGGATAAAATCCCTTGGGGATTTGGATGTGAAAGCTCAGGAGGAACAACATTGAGGAAAACGCGCACAGCAAAGCTCAAGATACAGGAGTTTGCAGAGGAGAAGGAAGACAGAGATCCAGTGACCATTGGATCCCATTCAAATTTCTCGAAAGGCCGACAGCCATCAGATCTGCAGAAGCTACGAGGGAGGTAATCCATCAGGAGATCGGAGTTCTCAAGGTCGTGAGAACCGGGACATTGAAAGTCTCGATATCCCGACATAATCGGGACCGACCATTTGGAAGGACGCGTGGTAGCGATCGGGCGCCACCGGGAGAAGCTCGACAGGAGGCTTCATCGGAGAATTGGGAATCATATTTTCACGAGTCCCATGAACAATTACAACAGAAACCCCGAAATCATGATGAAAGAAATCCCGACTGAACCTGAACCGTCAGATCAACATGTGATCTACACCGTCGATCCAACTCACGACAGCAGACCACGTCAGCTAGGGACACGTGGAAAAACCAGGGAATGACAGGTGTCAGGCAGATTCAACACTTCAGGCACATGTAAGTCACGAATCAGAGTGACACGTGGCAGTATTTAACACGTGTCAAACCATGTGTGACGTCAGCAGAGTATCGGGGATCGGGACTTTGAAATGACAAAGTCACTTGACATCAAGAATGTCGATTTTGCGATGAGCAATTTCGCGATTTAATCGTAGCTGCTGAATAAAGATTGCATCTGGACCATTGATTCAAGTCTGTATCGGATTTTCGTGGATCACGAATTCGAGAGGCCAAGAACTCATTGCATCAAGAATGTCGATTTCGCGATATGCGAAATTGTGAAATAATTTGAGCCGTAGGATCAAGTGTTGATCAGGACCGTTGATCACAGCCCGTATCAGAGTTTTGGGGATCGTGAATTCATGAGACAAAGAACACAATGAAACGAGAATCCTGATTTCGCGATATGCAAAATCGCGAGTGAATCTGGACCGTCAAATCCAGAAATGATCAGGACCATAGATGTAACTCCATATCAGATTTTCGGGGATCGTGAATTTAAAATGGAAAGAACTCAATACAACAAGAATCTCGATTTCGCGATGTGCGATATCATGATCCAATCATGGTCGTTGAAACAAGTTCATATCTGGACCGTTGGTTCTACTCCGTGTCGGAGTTTCGCGAATCAAAATATGGAGAGACATAAGGCTGTGGTCACAGCCCTTGGTCACGGGAAGAGAAGGAGTCAATCCAGATAAGCTCCACATCGAAGTTTTGGGGATTGGGATTTGTAAGTGACTAAAACTATGAACTCCAAGAGTGTCGAAATCGCGATATATGAAATCTCGATTGGATCTGAACCGTTGGATCAAGTATTGATCGTAGGGCTACTATTGCATGCAACAGTAAAACTACCAGAAACCACTGATGGTTTCACCCATAGGACTAGAAGACACTTGGGAAAATGGCCAGAGAAGCTGAAGAGTTACGATGAAGATCACGCAGAGCACTCGAGAGGTGGAGAAGATCGGCGTAGTTGGAGCATGCAGAGGAATGGAGAACATTGCATGCACAAAGTGCACAGAAGATATAAATACAGAGTACAGAGAAGAGAAGTAGAAGAGGTTGTTGTTGATGTTGGAGGTTGTTGTTGTTGTTGGAGGTTGTTGTGATTATTTCTTGTAAAGGTGATTCAGGTGTGAAGAAGGATCAAAGTGCAGCAGCTGAATAGCACAAAAGAGAAACTGTGCAGAGAATGGAGATGGCGCATAGAGCATAAAACACAGAAGACCAGACAGTGCAAGTGATATGTGCAGAAAGGCAGTGTGGCAGAAAGAGCAACGAGATGCAGCAAAACAGTGATAAGTCGGGTAAGCCACTGTTGATCATTATATCACTATAATAAGTTTCAAAAGAAAAGATTTATATTTCAGGGTGGTTGGGAGGTGGTAGGGAGGACTGTTGTCCTCAGAGGTTCAAGTGGGTGCTTGAACACAGGGAGTTGGTGCTTCCTTCTAGTTGGTGCTAGAGAAACCAAGGAGTTGGTGCTTCCTTCTAGTTGGTGCTAGAGAAAACAGAGAGTTGGTGATCTCAGCAAGTTGCAGCTTGCAAAGCTGAGGTTGTAGCCTCATTATGAGTTGGTGCTCATATGTATGATACTGTAAAGAATGTAACCATTTCTTATCATATAAAAGAAAAAGAGGTTTTTACCCTACATGGGTTTCCTCAGAAAATATCTGTCTCTGTGTTTCTCATATATGTGACTGATGTTGAATGTGCCTATGTTTATTTCTCTGCATTATTGTGATCATCATTCAGTGTTTCTGCAAAAAGTTTTAAAAAGAAGAATAATTATTTAAGCTCAGGGACAACTGATTCACCCCCCCCCCCTCCTCTCAGTTGTCCAACAAAATTAATTAATATAATCAAAAGAAATCAATCTATTTCAAATATGCAAAGGAAATAAATCAAATGAATTAATTAAATCACACACTATGGAAATTAAAAAATTAAAACTAAAATGAAAACTCATTGAATTATTTCATTGTCATTCAGACATTGCTATAAGAGTCATCTCCAAACAATGGAGAGAGTGCTCTCATTTATACATAAATTTAATGGAAACTAGAAATAACAAATATCTAAATAAACCCACTTATGAATTTAAGAAATCCATAGTGGTTACAACAATTTCCTAAATAATGAATAGTTTCCATGATCCTTGCTAACAATTAACAATTAATAAATAAATTCCAATATATTTTGCTAACAATTAGAAAATAATAAATAACCCCAAGATCTTTTGCTAACAATCAACAAATAATAAATAACTCCAAGATCTTTTTCCCAAGAATTCCAAGATTCTTGGTTAACCACTCAAACTAATCTTGTTAATGATTCCAATATTCTTTCCATATCCAAAATGGTTGTTGATGGTCCAAATCCATGGTAGGTCTTCATGGTCAAAGTTGGATTTTCATGGATTTGCAAATCCGTACACAGAGTTTCAACGATATTGTTAGTGTGCATAACAACAAACATGAGTAACGAAAAATTGTAAAAACTTGATTTCTCAAAAGTTGTGATCTGGGTTGTTGAGAAATTTTGAGGATAAACATATTTCGACTCAATAAAGCCTCATACAAGAAATCTAAAGTACCCACATTGTGGATGTTCAGTTGTAGGAGTAACAACAGTGACAATAGGTTCTACAACAATAACAAACTAAACCATTTTTCAAAGATAAACACAAGTTATGTTATTTCTCTAATATTTAACCATAATTCATATGAAATACTAAAGAAATGCAATCAGAAAATCCTTTGTTTCTAAATCCCTAATAGTCATCACATATATGTTATTAGACATTAGACTACATGATAATGAGTAATAAAGTAAGAATATATGTAACATGTGGTAAATGTAACTAAACAAAGGATTAGTTGGAGTGGGTGCAACTGCTCCAACTATTTACCTATTGTATAAATAACCCTAAAGATGGAATACAAACTTGGAATGGAGTTCTTGTTGATATTATGGTAGTTGCGGAAGGTATTAACCTCCTTCTGTAACATTTGGCTAGAATAGAATATTATGGAAGCAAAAGAAACCCTAAACAGATGTGTAGAAACACTAGAAGACAAGTCGGCTCAGTAAAATAATGAATATTAAAGTATTAGGTTCTAAAAGGACAAGTAGACCCATACAAGTGACAAGAACCACTATAAATAAGAGACGATCTAGCTCATTTGTACACACACACTTCACACACACTCTTGGTCAAGTTTGGCACAAGTTTGGAGCTGCAACTGCAAGGATGGAAGGTGAATCTTCTAGGATGGTTCTTGGTCTCTCTCTCTAGGTCCATACAGCCTAATATGTGTGCCTTATCCTCTAGTATTTCTTGGTGGTATTATTGGTAAGTGAAACTGCAATTGTAGTTGTTGCAACTCTTGCAGCTGAGTATTGTTCTTGTTTTATGGATTTGAGACCTTCTGTTTGGTGAGCCATATTTGGAGCCATAAATTCACAATGGAACGTGAAGAAAATGACACCATCCCCTTCCTTGACATACTAATAAACAAAAAAGAAGATGATAAATTAGGACATTCAGTTTACAGAAAAAAGACCCACACCAAAAACTACCTTCACGCCAGTTCCCATCATCACCCCATCACTCAACCGACCACTAATATAACAATAATAATATTAATGCCACCTCATTAAATTAACCTTAAATTTAACCTATAATTAACATATAATTAATATTAATAATATTAACACCATATGGTCAAACACCTATTTTTTGAAAAATCTCCTCAAACCTAGGGTTTCACTTAGCCGACCTTAGTTTTCCACCCTCCTCATCATCATTTATTAAGGGTTCCTCTCTTATTTTTCCTCGGGCTTTTTTGTCCTGAAGATGGATCCTGTTGTGGATCCGAAACGTCGACAAGCTATCAAAAGCACTGTGGTTCTTCCGACAATTTCTAAACAAATCTCTCACCACAGAAACCTAAATGATCATGATCTCTCTTGTTTATTTGTTGGTTCTAGTGCTGCTTCTAGAATCATTCTATCTAGAAAAGGTTATGGTGCTTGGGGGTGGTTGCATTCCTATGGTTGGCCGATAATAGTGATATTGTCTATGGTAAAATGAGCACATCTCTTTAATTCTAACAGGTTATGGACCCACACCACCTTCAAGATATTCTAACCATTGGAAGGTAGTGCATAAGTTCTTTGTTAAGATTGGTGTGGTACCAGTTACAATTGTAGCTAGGTTTTCATATTATGCAGCTACACCAAACCCTAACCCTTGTGTTCGATCACTTCTGATGAAGCGTTTGACCTAATTCCTTGAAATCCTAGTGCGCCCTATCCTAGCACACCTCTTGGTACCATCAGCTAGCAAAAACTTCAGGTTTGAATTTTTGGTCAAAGTCAAAGGTTGATTGGTCAAAGTCAAAGACAAATATTGACTTCTAGTCAAAGTCAAATTCAAAGATTGACTTCTGGTCAAATTGATTTTGAGGTCAAAGTTGAAATTTTAGAGTTTCTTGCTTATTCTAATCATTAAATCGTCTGATTCAGTTTCTAATATCTTCATGTCAAGATGGTATCTAGTTTCTGATTGGAAGACAAGATGGATGATGCTACAAGACTTCAAAGGTATGCACATGTATATGCTATCCAAGTTATATCATCTAGAAAAACATGAGTGTGTNTCTGATTCAGTTTCTAATATCTTCATGTCAAGATGGTATCTAGTTTCTGATTGGAAGACAAGATGGATGATGCTACAAGACTTCAAAGGTATGCACATGTATATGCTATCCAAGTTATATCATCTAGAAAAACATGAGTGTGTTTGGAGGGAAAGTAATAGAGACCTTGTCCAAGCTGTAATATTGGATTTAGTGCATTCAAAGGAACAAGCACACCCTCCATAGCAGTTAAGGCTTCAGGTTTCGGGTTTGATTAAATTGTTAAGCTTCCAATTTGTATATATCAAGGGTGATAGTTGCTACATTGAAAATTGTGAAATCAGTCTTTGAAAGGTTCCATTACTTCTAGATATAATACTTGATTGCATGTGAATATTATTGATATAGATTCTTATTCCAAAATGAACCAACATCTCCTCTAGAGAGATATTTTATTGTTTTCTCTCGGGCAGGTCACCTTGGTAACTCTATGATGACTACCATCCTTGTTACCATAGATATGTTTTTATGAAAAATCTATTGGAAATATTTTTTTCTCTTATTGTTCTTGTTTTGGGCAGGTCACAGGCAATAACTCTAAGAGGGAGATACAATGATAGTTGAAAACATGGAGCAAATGACTCCATCAAGTGGTGAGGCAAGTGATCTCACTAAGTACCAATTCTAATGGAAGGGTGGAAAGAAAAAAGGAGTTTTGGACATCATTCACTCAGATGTGTGTGGACCAATGTCTAAGTGGAAGATAATGATTTTGAGGTTCGATAATGGAGGAGAATATACCTCCGAGAAGCTTGTTTCCTCTTTGTAAAAAAATCAGAATTAGCTGGGAGCTAATTGTCCCTGAGAATGATGTGGTAGAAATAAATAATTGTTCCATTGAAGAATGTGTTAAGAAAATGATGAATGACCATAATCTATCCATTTTTCTATGGGGAAAATAAGCTATGGTATTCGTATGTGTTCATAATAGAAGTCATCATCGTATATTGAACAACATGACTCCAAAAGAATATTTCTCCAGAAAAGAATCCAAGTGTTGAACAATTGAGGATCTTTGACTTCCATTCAAGAAGGAATGGAGGATGGAGGCATTGATAAATACAAGGTGACATTTAGGGATAGAAATTAATCCCAAAAGGAGGGAGAAGACTATGATGACAACTTGTTCCAGTAACCAGAGATACCTCTACCTGAGCCATTATATCTCTTGCAACATCCATCGGTTGGATTTTATATCAAATGGATGTAAAGATTGTTCTTCTCAACATAGTAATTGAAGAAGAAACATATGTAGAGAAACCTCAAGGTTTTGAGGTATACCAGAAAGACACCCATGTATGCAGATGGAAGAAGACCTTGTATGGATTCAAGAAACTTGGTGCATAGACTCTCATGTACAACAGAAGCATGGTGAAAACTTCCTATGACAAAGAAAGTGTATCGAAATGGTTCTTCAAAAGTCTGGGATAATGGATTACAAATCCATGGAAAACTCCCATGATGATAGATCTGAATAATTTAAGAGACTCGGATATAGTAGACCCATCCCTGTATCGAAAATTGAATGGCTCGTTGATGTATTTGGAGAATACTCAGATATATATTTTATTTGCTGTGAAAATAGTTCTAGGTGGAACCCAACAATGAAAATTGAATAATTGAAAAGCATGCCTTGAAATGTCTTCATGGACGTTTGAGTCATGATATACAACTTCTCGAATTTATTATTTCATATTGGTCAGCGAGTACAGATAACAGAAGAAGTGTTTCTTGGATATGTTTTAGTTTGAGATTTTCCATGATATCATCAGCTAGCAGGAAACAAAATTTCATTGCACTCAACACTACATAAGAATAATATTTTGTAGCTTGTGATGCTTGTACGGAAGCAGTGTGGCTCTGTAAGATAGTTTCTGGACTATTTGATTAGGTGTTGGATTCAACCATGATATATTGTGATAATTAGAGCCGTTTAAAGCTTTCAGAGAACCTCGTGTTCCATGATAGGTCGAATCACATTGAAGATCAAGTATTATTTTCTCTGTGATAGAGTCCAGAGGGGAGAAGTGGTTCTCCAGTATATCTCCATAGATGATTAGATAGTAGACATTTTGGTAAAGCCTTTGTCCAAGATGAAAAGTTTGTGTACTTAAGGGACAAGCTAGGACTCATGGAGATGAATTCCTTATTGGAAAGGGAAGTGATTACTCCCAGGTTGGGAGGGAGCACTAATATGTTATTGATTTATGGACAATAATTTTCCAGTTTGGAAAATGGTCCAAGTTGGGAAGTAACTTTCCAGTCCGGCAAGTGGTCCAAGATTTCTAATGAACAGTCATTTTCCAATTCGAAAAATGGTCTGATAGATTGTTGATGTACCATAGACAATGATTCCCCTTATGGCCAGTGTGGGGGGATGGTCTAGGACGACCATTCTCCTTAGCAGTCACTCTGAGTAGTGGTCAAGTAGAATGGTTTTCCTCTTTGGGAAGTTATTCTTTTGAATTTCACAGTTGTGAGAAGTTTCGAAGAATGGTCTAATGTAGGAGGTTGGTGCAGGATAGTCATTTCCATAGGAAATGGTCCAGACAATCATTCCCAATGGAAGAATCATTCTATCTAGGTTGCACTGTGATTAGTGCTGGAATAATGGCCCATTTAGGTTGAATGGTATAGGTTCAGCAATCAGGGACAATCATTCCCTAAGACAGACTCATTATCTCCAGGTTGCATTGTGACTAGTGCAAAAAGAATGGCCCAGTTAGGTGAATGGTCCAGGTTCAGAAATCAGAGACAATTATTCTTTTATGCTTGGGAAGAATAATTCAAATAGCCCATGGATGATGTTTAACTTTCCAAGGGCATATTCTCTTCCATATATCACAGATGTGAGTGGAAGAGTGTCCCATATGACTCAGTTAATATCATTACATTGTTGATATCAGATGATATGATTGTTGTGGAGACTGTATTTCTTTGGATAGTAGTTGTATGCTACTTTGGTGGATGTGCTCCACTGGTAGTGAATTTGTGTCATTGGTTAGTAGTTGTGTGCTACTAGGAGTAGTTGTGTACCACTGGACGATAATTTTGTACTACTATGGATAGACACAGTTGTGTTTTATTGGATGGCATTGTTCTGATTGCCATGGAGACTACCACTAGTGTTGGAGATGATTGTCAGCTAGATGGATAGTGAGATGATGTAGAGACATTGATCTACATCATGCGAGTAAAACTTAGAGATATCGCATTGACATCATGCTATTATGGCTTAGAGATGATGTAGATGGTACTCCACATCATGCTAGATATGATCATGCTAGTACATATTAAATATGATGCGGATCATCATGCTAGTACAACTTAGATATGATCATACAACTTAGAGATGATGCAGTGGAGAGGATGGTTCTTGGAGCCATTGAGGACTTTCAACATCTATTGGGACAATAATTATTTTAGGATGTAGGTCTGGACTAGAAAAATGGTCATTGTATCACTCTGTTGAGTGAGTGACTTATTCAACATCATGCCCGATTACTTAGATGGAGTGTGGCCTCGAGAGATGATGCAATTGATGATATCAGATGATACTGATAGTAGTGATGTTGCTCGTGAATTGATCTATGTGATCATGAGATAGCATGTGTGGCTATGACGATGCTACATGTTAATACCTCCCTATATAGGAGGGAGTGTTGATATTATGGTGGTTGAAGGAGGTATTAACCTCCATGTGTAACCTTTGGCTAGAATAGACTATTTCTGAAGCAAGAGAAACCCTAAACAAATGTATAGAAACCCTAGAAGATAAGTCGGCTCAATAAAATAATTAATATTAAAGTATTAGATTCTAAAAGGACAATTCAGCCCATACAAGTGTCAAGAACCACTATAAATAAGAGATGCTCTAGCTCATTTGTACACAAACACTTCACACACTCTCTCAGTCAAGTTTGGCGCAAGTTTGGAGCTGCAGCTGCAAGGATGGAAGGCGAATCTTCTCGGATGGTTCTTAGTCTCTCTCTCTAGCACCATATAGCCTAATATGTGTTTCATATCCTCTAGTATCTCTTGGTGGTGTTCTTGGTGGTATTATTGGTAAGTGCAACTACAACTATAGTTATTGCAATTGCAAATTCTACAACTGAGTGTTGTTCTTGTTTTGTGGCTTTGAAACTTTTTGTTTGGTGAGCCATATTTGCAGAAAGATGAGATATATTGGTTATCTTCTAGTTCTAGTGTTGGTTCCAGAATCATTCTATCTAGAAAATTTTATGGTGCTCGAGGGTTGCTGCATGCCTATGGTTGGGTGACAATAATGATATTGTCTATGGTAAAATGAGCACATCTCTTTAATTCTAACAATTCCTTCTCCACATTTATCTCCTTCTTTCTTGGTATGTGTGTGTGTGTTCTTGATGTGTGTTCCAATGTAGTCTCTCTTGCATGATTGCCTCAATTTCCTAGACTACAACATTTTGGTTCCATTGTCACGTGAATTGAATATGGGGTGTCCTGAGATGCTCGTGGAAAACTTGCAATAAATATGATCACGGATTAGTGTTCTTCTTTGTGGGTGAGATTCGCACAGAAGAATTCTTGATCCAGGGGGATATTGGTGTCCACCCACCTATTCCACTTGGACCCCCACAATTGCTTCTTTCATTTTTTCAGTTTATGTACAGTTTACTATTTTTAGCAATTTTTCAGGTCCTGAACTTCTGGAGTCGTTTTGAGGCCCTAAACGACGTTTTTTGAGAAAACGAGGAGCAACATGGATCACAGATCTCTCTAAAGTTGTAGTCCTCGAATATCTCTCTCTAACGGGGTATTGAGCACGTCAAACGGAGATCGCATCCCAAAGTTACATCCATGGGAAGTTGATGTAACAATTTACCCAAACGGGGCCCATAGTCTTGGTGTTTCATCTCCTAGGGTTAGGTTTTTGGATGTTTAGGGTTTTCCATTGTTTCTCAATAATAATGGGCCTTCAAGTCTCATTGTAACACAGTTCAGAGGCCATTATCCGCCACATATCTTCTTAGAGATAAGCTACCAGCGTCGTAGCTAGTTTATTTCCATTCTGTCTGTAAGCATATTTCAGTCATTTGTTATTAATGAAATGAAGTCTTATTTCCACTGCATATCTGCGTTTATGTGTATTTATTTATTTCATTGTGTTCTTACATAAATCCTGATCAATTATGAAAAAGGATAAAGAGATAAGAATATTCAATATGATATTGAAGATTCTCGTTGATCGTTGCTCGTGAATTTTTGGTGGATGATTGTTGATTGAATGCTCATGGATGTCTCTCTGTGCTTGATGATTTCTCATGGATGGTGAATCTGCTCGAGAAAATACAAGATGATGATATCTCTTTGGTGACTTGTTGTTGAAGATGCATATAGAAAAACACTCATAATATACCATGCCCGATCGACTTAGTATGAACACAAGCCTGCAGATCTCATGAGATGAAGAAAGCATGTTTGTACACCATAGTTTCCCACTTTAGAGTGAGTATGGTTATTTTTGAAGTTGATTTTCGACTTGAAGAATCGAAGATCATTGTCGACTCAAAGAAAAGTGGAAGGGATGGCATCAAAGAGTTCAAGAGACATAATTACATGACACTAGTATTGTTTAAATAAATGCAGATGCCATATTGAGTAAGAATTTTGATGACCATGATTGCTTTCACACACTATTTTCTTCTGGCCCTGCTGGATACTATGGTCATCTAGCATAAATTATTGGAGTTTTGAAGAATACATTGTCGGGAGAAGGCCTAATCGACAAGTCCATTTGCCTTTGGTTGGGCCTGTGTCCAAGCAATTTCACACACTCATCTTCAGGTGGACTCTCTCTCTCTCTCTCTCTCTCTCTCTCTCTCTCTCTCTCTCTCTCTACAATCTACAATGTGATAAATGGATTGTATTCGATGTGTTATTGAATTTCATCACAAAGAAGAAGACACAAATATCGTCGATACCTTGTTTTCATTGAGGGACCTGTGTGTGGTGTCAAAAAATCGTGAATGACTACAACATGTATTAATAAGCATTAATACAAGGTTATGGGTAAGAAAGAAAAGATTAAAAATAGGGAAAGAGGATGTAAAAATGATGACAATTCCATGGCCCAACATCTCCCCCAAACCAAATATGTTACATGTCCTCATGCAATCCAATGCTAAGCTATAAGGACCCATTTGAATGTTGCTTCCTATTTTCAATGCATAATAACCAAAACCAGTTGTTGATACCTCTTGAATTACTCAACTGATGGTTTTGATAGAAGACGACACTTATTTCCCAATAGCACCTTGAAACCACTTCAAACAATGGCTTGAAAAGTAGTCTCCAACTGATTTCAAGAAATTCTGGTGGAGTTGCAACAATTTTTATAGAAGTTGTTATAGTGAAGCAACAACAATGTTGTAGCTTCTATAGTGGAGTAACAACAATGTTGTATTTTCTATAGTGGAGTAACAACATATTTGAAAGTTTGAATTTTTTGTGCAAACAGTAGTCCATATTGTTGATATTTTTGGTGAGTGTGTTCATCATAATTCAATGCCTTTGTCTACCATAAATCACAACAACCAAGTTAACATATATTAAGATATAAACAAATAAGTTACTACAGTAGTTGCAACAAGTGTTGTAGGAGTAGAAGCAAACTTTTTAAACCATTTTCTGACAAAATGAAAACTAGTTTCTATGAAATTTTGCAATCATTCTTGTCCTATTTTATTTCTTCTCCTCACAAAAAATCATGACCATATGATGCATATATCTCAAGATATAAACAAATCAATTTATGCACAATAACAACAACAATGTTATAACATGAGTAACAACAATGGTGTTATAACAAGAGTAACAACAACACTATTATGACAAGAGTAACAATATTAAATGACATGGTGATATTTTGTGACATGTTGTTGGTTCTTGTGTAACCACACCAAGACATCCTATTGTTGGTTATTGTGTAATAGTAATAGGGTTTTTTGTGTCATTAATGTTGAAAACTATTGTTGTCCATCGAAAAATGAAAATCGTTGTCGTACGTACCCACACTCAAGGATGGAGACATATTTTTATACATGAATGGATTCTATAGAAAATTCCTCTATTGTAGGTTCTTATGGGGCAACCTATTCCTCTCTAGGTGATGATTTTTCCTCTCCAAACTGAAAATTTTTCTATCAAATGGAAGGCTGAGAAAACAATTTTGTTCCAAGTAAGAAATGTGCAGCAGTCCACCACCCCAAATTGAAGATGTTGCATTTCTTCATGAAACAAAAAACATGCTTCTCAAAACCATGTTTTAATGTAGTGTGCCTACAAATGCTCACGAAACAAGTAAGAGATATAGGGTATTGGTAAATGTTGGTTGTCCCTTTCAACTACTTATTTTACGTTTGTGGTTCTTGTGGCAACAAAAAATCCTTCTTTTCCCTTACTGTTGATTCTTGTGTGGAAGCAGCAAGGGATTCTATTGTTGGTTCTTATAGAGCAACAATAGGGTAGCTCATACTCCTTCTCATGCATGGATGTTAGAGTGGATTTGTACAAGAATAGTGAGATAATGTTATGGAATGTAAAGGTGATGGTGTTCTCCCCCCCCCCCCC
>ML796724.1:269719-282382 GCA_009831015.1 Picea engelmannii | reverse complement strand
ACACTCTTCAGAACTATATGGAAATCCAAAGGTAAATGGTGTAAATTCATTATTGATAGTGGCAGTACTGATAATTTGGTATCTACATAAATGGTTGAAAATTTGGGTTTAAATAAGACAATGCACCCTATTCCATACAAAGTGTCATGGTTGCAAAAGGGACATCAGTTGTTGGTCAATAAGCAATGTGAAGTGGAGTTTTAGAATGGAAGCTACAAGGACAAGGCACTTTGTGACATTATCCCTATGGATGTGTGTCATATTTTGTTAGGTATAACTTAGCAGTATGACAGGAAGAAAACACATGATGAAAGGAGAAACATATACACTTTTGAGAAGGATGGAGAGAAACATACACTCTTACCATTAAAATATGAAGGAGCAGTTGAAGAAGTCATCCCTAAGGTACTGGTAATCAGAGGAAAACAATTTATGCAAGAAATTAAAAATGGTGAGGTACATTCTTCTTTAGTTGGTAAGCCCAAGGTAATTATTACAAACACAAGTTTAAATGATTTTCCTGAAGAAGTTCAAAATTTGTTAAATGAGTTTGATGATATTGTGGTTGAATAATTACCAAGTGAGTTTCCTTCAATAATAAGCATAAATCATCACATAGATTTGATTCCAGGGACTAATGTTCCTAATAAGGCAACGTATCGAATGACTCCAAAGAGAATGAGGAGATTAAAAATTATGTATAAGAGTTGGTAGATAAGGTCCTGATTAGGGAAATCTTAAGTCCATATGTTGTTCCTATAGTGTTAAGTCCAAATAAAGATGAAGCATGGAGAATGAGCATAGATTCCAGATCCATAAACATAATCACAATCACAATCATGTACATATTTCTATTACCCCATATTGATGATTTGATGGATTGTTTGAGTGGTGTTGAATATTTTTCAAAATTAGATTTGAAGAGTGGGTATCATTAGATAAGAATTAGAGAAGGAGATGAATGGAAAACAACTTTTAAAACAAATGATGGGTTATATGAAGGGGTAGTAATTCCTTTTGAACTCACAAATGCTCCTAGCACTTTTATGAGGTTGATAAATGAAGTGCTTAAATAATTTATTGGTAAATTTTTCATAGTTTACCTAGATTATATCCTGGTCTATAATCAATCTAGAAAATATCATTTGAGACACCTCAGATTGGTTTTGAATAAGTTGCAAAAAGAAATGAAACTAATCAATCTAAAAAAGTGCAGTTTTGTGAAGACAGAGTTAGTGTATTTGGGTTTTGTGATATCGATAAATGTATTTAAGATGGATCAAGAGAAGGTTGAGGCTATATAAAATTGTCCTACCACAAGGAGTATTTTTGAGGTAAGAAGCTTTCATGATTTGGTGAGTTTTTATAGAAAATTTATCAAAACATTTAGTGGAATATGTGCTCCAATTGTGGAGACAATTAAAGGAAGCATACAACCATTTAAGTGGACATAAGTAGTTGATAAGAGTTTTATATTATTAAAGAAGAAAATTACAAAGAAACCAATTTTAGCATTCTCGGAATTTAATAAACTCTTTCAGGTTAAATGTGATGCAAGTGGGATAGATACAGGCATTGTTCTAAGTCAAGAAGGAAAACCTATTGCTTACTTTAGTAAAAAATTAAATGAGGAAAAATAGAAATATTTGTTGGGTTGTTATATTCTTTGTAGTGAAAGTTAAGTCAAGGTGAATTGACACTGACGGTCGAAGTCGAGGTGGATCGAAAGTAGGTATAATTCGAGGTAGATCGACAACAAGTTGAATGTTGAGGAAGTCGACTGGGTAAATTCAAATTCAAAGATATTGATGGAAAGTCAACCGAAAAGAGGTCAAAGTGCGAGTGTGAGACGACCGAATAGAGACTGAAAGAAGGCTAACTGGTAGTCGACTGTGACAGAATCCCGGGATTTGTAGCCAATGATATGCATGGATCTGTAACCATTTTTGGGCGCCAATCTTTAGGGTTTTTCCTATTGTAAATCTTATATAGAGGCATGTTGTAGGGACGTAAAGGTTTTTGTTTTAGGTAATCATAGAATACAATTGTGCAGGATAATGCATGTGTAAGTGTAGGTTGTTGGTCATGCATATGTAAGTCAAATTGGCTACAGGGTTGCTCTTGCATGTGCAAGAAGGTATGACATCAATCGTGTTTTAGGTGTGGACCAAGGTTAGAAATGTAACCTTTTATTTCGAATGAATAAGACAACAAGAGAGCAGAATGCTCAAAGGAATGTTGGTTTTCCCGGTTAAGGGTTTCCAGGGTAAAATCTCAGTTTACTGTGTGATTTTTTGTGTCATTTTATTTCTTGATTAAATTATTCTTCTCTTATACTAGGATTAGTGTGCAAATGTCTTTCATTTCCTGACATGTGGTATCAGATCTTAGGTCTTCCCTAACAAGTGAGTTATCATAGCGATGTAATGCTTTGGCAAGTATATCATATCTTGATTTGCAAATCTTGAATATGAGAACTAAAACCTAGGTATAGTAAGGGTCGTAAGTCATAAATTGTTTTAAGGATTATGGTAAAGAATGGCGAGTAGTTCCAGAATAGAGGTAGAAGGATTCAAAGGCTAGAATTTTGATCTTCGGAAGATTAAAATGGAAGATATTCTTGTAGATCAAGAACAATGGACAATGTTCTGTCCAGGTACCCATCCGACAGGCATGTCAACAAAAGAATGGGAGAAACTCGAAAGGAAAGAAAGAAGTATGATACGACTTTGTCTTGCAGATTCATTGTTGTTGAATGTCTTGGGTGAAGATTCGGCCAAGAAACTGTGGGACAAGATGGGAATCTTATACCAGTCGAAATATTTGGTAAATGAGTTGTTTCTCAGAAAGAAATTGTATCTTCTGAGGATGAGTGATGAAATTTTAGTGACTGAACATTTAAATGCATTTAACACTATGTTAATCTAGTTATCATCTATGGATATAAATATCACTGATGAGGAGAAATGTATCATCCTATTATGTTCTTTTCTAGAGTCCTGGGATAGCTTAGTCGTGGCTATTATATCTTCTCTGTTGTTGGAAGAAGTGAGAAGGAAGAACATCGAATTATCAACCAAAGATGCTCTGGTAGTGAGAGGTTGAATGATAGACAAAGATAAAGGAAGATTGTCTGGTATAAATATCAAGTCGAAGGGTAGATATAAATCCCAGGTTCAGTCGACGAGAAGATGCTAGAAATGTGGTAAAGATGAGAATTACAAAAAGGAATCTAAGTCGAAGGAAACAAAAGGCAGTGTTGGATCGGATGAAAAGAAGTCAACTGAGAGAAAGATGACATCGAAAAAGGGAGGTGATGTGTACCTGGCGTCGACCAGTACACAATCGGATCAAGATGTTTGGTTGATCGAATCGAGAGAATCCTATCATATGAAACCACATAAATAATAGTTATGTGAATATGAACAATATGATGGGGGTGATTTGTTCTTGGGGGATGACTCAAAAACAATTGTCGAACGGGGAGGAGTCTGACTGACACTATAGGATGGGAGGAAAAGAACCCTTCCAGGTGTGCTACACATTCCAGGTTTGGAAAGAAACCTTATATATGTCAGTAAGATGAGTGATGTAGGTGTGCATACTCTGTTTAAGAAGGATTCATGCAATATGGTCAGAGGTTTGATGGTCTTAATGAAAGGAGTTTGGATTGGTTCCATGTACAATATGTTGTGGAATTTCAACTCAGTTGGATGCAACAACATTGTTGCTCCTGAAATTGACTCGATTGTGAATCGATGCAACTCAATGTTGATACAACTCGACTCGACTTGAGCCAAGTCAGTTCAAACTGAATCAATAAGACATGATGAACTCATCCTGACTAGGTCATGGCACGAGAGGACGGGACACATTAGAGTAAAATGGATTCGAGATATGCAAAGAAAATGTATGGCTGAAGGTTTTTCTGAATATGGTTTAGAAGTTGAATTTTGTGAACATTTCTTATATGGGAAACAAAGCTAGGTGAGGTTCCCATCTGGAGCGACAAGGGAAAATGAGATTCTAGAATTGGTGCATAGTGATGTGTTTGGCCCGGTTACAGTGCCTTCACTTGGTGGATCCCTATATTATGTCTTCTTCATAGATGATTTTTCTAGGAAGACATGGATATACTTCCCAAGGAAGAAATCATAGGTTTTCGAGAGATTTAAGGAGTTTAAAGGTCTTGTGGGAAACCAGACAGAGAATAAGATTAAAGTGCTAAGGATTGACAATGGTGGTGAATTCTGTGGAAAGGAATTTAATCAGTTATGTAAGAAGTGTGGCATAGCACGCCAAAATACCACACCATATACCCCACAAAGAAATGGATTTTCTGAGAGAATGAATAGAACATTGATAGATAAGGCAAGGAGCATGCTTAGTGGTGTTGGGCTCGCACAAGAATTCTGGGTGGAGGCAGTCGAGACTGCAAGATATCTGGTGAATATGTCTCCTTCGTTGGTGCTAGTCAACAAAACTCTAAATGAGGTATGGTAGGGTAAGAATCGTTTGGTGGCACATCTCAAAGTGTTTGGTTGTGATTCATTTGTGCATGTTCACAAGGAAAAGAGGAGCAAGATGGACAAGAAGGAAGTCAAATGTATTTTCATCGGACACAAGGAAGGTATGAAAGGATATAATATATGTGATCTTGCATCAAGGAGAATAGTGTACAGTCGATATGTGGTCTTCAGAGAAGTCGGAGATAAATCCAAGCCTGAGGAAGTTGTTCAAACCGAGAATAATACTTATACGGTGCAGTTTGAACTAAGGAACGAAGAAGATAATTCAGATGAGTCGAATGAATTTGAGGAAGAGGTGGAACAATTGAATCCAGTGGTAAGGAGATTAGAAAGAGTAAGAAAACTAGTTGAAAGGTATATTCCACCCGACTTCCATTCCACATTCGTGTTAACTGCCATCAACGATGAGCCCAAGTCAGTTGGTGAGGCAATTAACTCCATAGAGGGTAAAATCTGGAAGGGTGCCATGGTTAAAGAGATGGAATCCTTGTGCAAGAATGAGACATGGGATTTATTCAAGTTACTAAGTGGAAGGAATCCCATTGGTAGAAAGTGGGTGTTCAAGAAGAAGATGAATGCACAAGACAAGTCGAGAAGTTCAAAGCTCGACTGGTGGTGAAAGGTTATTCCCAAGTCAAGGGAGTCGACTTCGGTGAGATTTTTATTCCATTACAGTACTAATGTCTCTGAATGTATCATTCGATATATAGATAGAAAATATGGATGTGAAGACAACGTTCCTACATGGGGACTTGGAAGAAGAAATCTACATTAAACAGCTTGAAGGATTTGTAGTAAAGGAAAAGCAAGAGTTGGTGTGAAAACTCAAAAGATCCCTTTATGGTCTAAAGCAATCACCAAGGATGTGGTACCAGAAGTTTGACACATACATCCTTAGTTTGGGATTTGTGAGAAGCAAAGTTGATCACTGCATATATTCCAAGGAAGAAGATGGGTGTTTCATATATGTAGCTTTGTATGTCAATGACATGTTGTTGATTGGAAAAAGCATGGACACAATAAAGGAGGTGAAGAAGCATCTATCCTCCAAGTTTGAAATGAAGGATCTCGATACAACTAACTTCATTTTGGGAGTGGAGATTAAGAGAGATCAAGCCACTAGAAATCTCTTATTGAATCAAATGAAGTATATAGAAATAGTTCTGAAACAATTCAACATGCAGGATTGCAAACTAGTCAAGGTGCTAATTCCAGTGGGAGCAAGGCTTACTGCTGAAAAGCGTCCAAAGACACAGGAAGAGATAGAGGACATGGAACTTGTTCTCTATGCAAGTGTGGTTTGTAATCTTATGTATGCGATGGTATGCACTCCACCAGAGATTTCCCATGTAGTGGGAGTGTTGAGAAGGTACATGTCAACACCTGGAAAGGAGCATTGGACAGTTGTCAAGAGAGTATTCAGGTATTTGTGTGGCACAAAGAAATATGTTATGCTACCAAGGAAAACCTGGAGGTGACAGTGGTAAATTGTATGTACATGTCTTTGTCGACGCTGACTGGGCTGGAGATCTGGATTGACAGAGATAGACCAACATATATTTCTTAAAGATGTTCAGTGGAGCAATAAGTTAGATGAGAAAGTGACAGGCATTCATAGCCTTGTCAAAAACAAAAGATAAATACATGGCGGCCACTCATGGAAGAAAATGAGTGGTATGGATTCAAAGGTTGTGCTTAGGAATTGAGTTTGAGAAGAGATCTATGAAGGTAAGTTGCGACAGTCAAAGAACAATATTTCTAGCAAAGAACCTTGCTTATCATTCAAATACTAATCACATTGATGTACAATACCATTTTGTAAGAGATACTGGAAAGTAACAAGGTGCTACTAGAGAAAGTAGACACGTTGGAAAACATAGCAGAATTGTTGACCAAGTTTGTGAGTGTTGTGAAGTTCTCTTGATGCATAGAGGCAATGGGAATTGTTTCCCTGGGTCTGTGAGAAAAAGTTCAAGAATCTCATGTTTCATCAAAGAAGACAACAAGTGGAAGAATGTTGGGTTTTTATATTCTTTGCAGTGAAATTCAAGTCGAGGTGAATAGACACTGACGGTCGAAGTCGAGGTGGATCGACAACAAGTTGAAGTTGAGGTAGATCGATAGAAATTCGAAGGTCAAGGAATTCAACTAGGTAAAGTCAAATTCAAAGATATCTATGGTAAGTAAACTGACAAGAGGTTGAAGTGCATGTGTGAGAAGACTGACTAGAGACCGAATGAAGGCTGACTGGTAAACCCGACTTGGAGTCGATTCTAACAAAATCCGAGGATTTACAAGATTTCTAGCCAATGATATGCATGGATATGTAACCATTTTTGGGTGTTAATATTTAGGGGTTTTCCTGTTGTAAATCCTATAAAGAAGCGTTTTGTAAGGCTATAAAGGTTGTTGTTGTAGGTGATCATAGAATACACTTTTGCAGGTTAATGCATGTGTAAGTGTAGGTTGTTGGTCATGCATATGTAATCTAAATTGGCTATAGGGTTGTTCTTTATTGTGAAAGAAAGTATGATGTCGATTGTGTCTTAGGTGTGGACCAAGGTTAGACATGTAACCTTTTATTCCAAATGAATAATACAACAAGAGAGAAGAACACTTAAAGGAATGTTGGTTTTTTTGGTTAAGGGTTTTCAGGGTAAAATATCGGTGTATTGTGTGATTGCTTGTGTCATTTTCTTTCTTGATTAAATTCTTCTTCTCTTCTGCTAGGATTAGTGTGGAAATATCTTGCATTTGTTGACAATATTCTTCATATGATAAATAATATTTTCCATTATTCCAGCACCAAAGAAATGGAGACATTACCTCATGCCTAAGGAATTTGTTCTTTATATTGATAACCATGCCTTACAATTTATCAATAGTCAAACAAAATTAAGTTAGATGCATGCTAAGTGGGTTGATTTTTTGTAAACATTTTCCTTTGTTATCAGACATATAAGTGGACAATCAAATAAAGTAGCAGATGCATTAAGTAGACTCAATTTAATTTTGCATGAATTTCAAGTGAATGTCTTAGGATTTGATGATTTGAAAGAGATGTATAAGGATGATGTAGATTTTAATGATGCTTATGCAACCTGTGAGAATCCAGTAAGCATAGACATAAGTCCATCGTTGGATTATTTGATACAAGAGGGATAACTATTCAAGGGAAACAAATTATGTATTCGAAGATGTTCAATGAGAGAAAATTTGTTGAAGGAAAATCATAGTGGAGGATTAGAAGGAAATTTTGGACAAGACAAAGAATTTTCTCAATTAAGTGCATTTTATTTTTGGCACGGTATGCAAGATAATGTTAAAATATTTGTTGAAAGATGCAAGGTATGTTAGCATGCAAAGGGAAGGAGCCATAATGTTGGATTATATTAGCCATTTCCAATTCCAAATAGACCATGGGATTCTGTGAGTATGGAATTTGTGTTGGGATTGCCAAGAACCTAGAAAGGTAATGATTCAATTCATGTGTTTGTTGATAGATGAATAGAAGCATTTCTGAGCTAAGAGATATTATTATTATGGTAATAAGGTGTGCGGAATGTTGGCATACATTGTTTGTGGAGTTAGCCAAAGGCATAGTGATGAGGGGAGGCGGGAACTATCGGACTTGGGAAATGAAGACGTAAACAAAGTGGAAGGTAAGGAGTCAAATGGAAACCTAAACCTAACCCTAAAACACAAGAAAGGAAATATGCCCCTTACCTGAATCTAATGCCACGTGGTGAGAAAAGATAAGTTAGGAGCTCGAACGGGATAGCTCAACACGTTTAACCTTGAGACTCCTTTCTCAATCTCTTGTGATCGGATAATGATGACTTGACCCCATTCCATTTATATAGCCAAAAGGGTCATTCTGACAATTAATGCAGTAGGTGTGGTTGTTGAAGTCATAGGGTTGAAGGACAAGTTCTTCGATGAACATCAGAGAACTTATATGAAATTCCTCCTATGTTAATCGGGGGACTTGTTCTAAATTCCTCCAATAATATCAGAAGGAAAGAAAGAAACTCCTCTAATTCGTATCGGAGAAATAACACTATGTATCGGAGAAGGTGGTAAGAACTCCTCCAATATGTATCGTAGTAGTTAAATTTAACTCCTCCGATTTGTATCAGAGGAGTTTGTATTAACTTTGTAAATTTCAAAAAGAAAGTTTTGTCTTTTAAAAACAATGTCTTTAAGGATTTTCCAAGTAATTTATGAGTCTTCTAAGTAACTTGAGCTGGAGAGGGAGACTCAAAAGGATTTATCTTGGGCTCAAAAGATGAGGGGATCCATTTTCTATGGATGTAAGAAAGATCAAACGGGAAAATGGAGGGTCATAGTGCCTGTCACAACATTACTATATAACTAATAGGTGGGATCCCAAAGAAGAAAGTGCAAAAAGGTTGGTTTTCCAAGATTTTTCTCAGCATGACATACTTTAGTTTTGACATTTTGAAGAAATAGTTTAATCTTATATCCTATGCAAATGACTAAATTTAACAATGATTTACTTGCGAGAATGATAAATCTATAGCACCATGATAACATTGATAGAATGGTCTCTGGAAGAAGTTTGATACATGTTCAAACATATATCAAGATTAGAATACAATTTTGGAATATGTACAAGTGGATACCACATATTGAAAACATGCAAACATTGGTTATTAAAATCCATAACAGTTGAATGGTTTCAAACCATGATGATCTCATATACATATCATGCAAACAAGTCAAAGGCAAATTACATGATTTGTAAATTTGAAAGAGGTTTTAGTTTTGTTATTTATAAGTTTGACATAGTTTGAATACTCATATGGTTGTATATATGAGCATTGCATATACCATAATCTAGATAGAAAAGGAAGCACATAAGTTGGGCATCATTGTAAAGTGTTTAAAATATAAATTTTATGATTGAAACACCATATTGGAAACAATACCTTCATAGAATGCATTCAACATATAACTTACACATGAGTGATAGTTGGTATTTGATGATGATTTTACATATGATATGGTGTCATTTGGATTGATACATTTTTCATGTGGTATACGAATGTGATGATTTCAAGGTTAAGAGTTATGTGGCAACAAGTTTAATGTTTATTTGATTTGACATGGTATAAGGCTTGTGTGGCATGAATATTTCTCATATTAAATGGATTGTTGAGTTGGCATGCAATACCATGGTTTGTTTGAATGGGTGATGTGATGGTTTTCCCATGCATTAAAGTTTCAAGGATGTGAGAATTTAATCCCATAGTCCCACATGTCATTACTTCATTATTTTTTCCTTAGGTTGTCGTTATTTTTCTCTATTGAGATTGAGGAAGAAGGAATTTCGAATTCGGTCTGCTAGAACCCTCACTTTTGTTATTTTTGGTAATTGTTTCAACCTCCATCATGTTGGCATGTTTACAGGTAGAGTGTTCTTGTCATTGATGGAAAGAACAACAAAAATGATAGCATGCTTACAGGCAGAGTGTGCTTGTCATTGATGGCAAGATCGGAGTGTGCATCGATGGTAAAATAGGAAAAACATAAGCTCAGAAGGATTAGCGCAGAGTCGCACGCAGTGAGTAGGTGTGCGCCAGGGCCGAGGTTAACTTGTTGCCAAAGCTCAAGAGATATAGCATAAGGTCGAGATATTTGACACTTAGAAATTCTTCCAAGTCAGGAGCATGTGTAAGCTCGGGAGGAGAAGTGACAGTGATCATTGGATCCCATTCAGAATTCTCGATGACCGTTAGATCTGAATTCAGATAGGACGAGCATGCAGATGGAGGACAGATCTTGGGCATTAGATCCGAGAGCGGGGTCTGACCGTTGTTGGATCCAGGAGAACCTGCGCGTTCTTTAAAGTGCAAGGTGAAATGGGCTTACAAAATCCCGAAAGCATGAGGATCGTCCATCTTCGGGTAGGACACATGGTCACAGATCAGCATTTCACTGACAGAAAGGTCAAAGGAAGGAAGTTCTCTAACCTTCCAACTCGCGATAAGATCTGGGCCATCAGATCTGAAGTAATTATGAAGGACCAACAATCGTTAGATCTGGTGAAGCTGCAAGTTGGATAAGACCAAGAGTCATCCAAATCTCCAAAAATGTGAAGGAATCTTGGCCATCCATCGAGGACAGTCGTGGATCGTTGGATCTGGAGGACACATGTCAAAATATCATCATTTCGTTGACTGGACAGTCAAAGGCACAAGGTGCTCTATCATTCCAACTCAGGATATGCAAAGTTGTGAAAATATCTGAGTCATTTGATCGAGGAGAAATCTAGACCGTCGATCCAAGAAGGACATGTGGCAAAATCACGATAATATTTGGACCGTTGGTTCCATAGGACACGTGGCGAAAGATTGTTGTTTCTCTAACTGGAAATTCAAAGGAACAAAGTGCTCTAACCTTCCAAATCATGATATGTGAAATCGCGATATGATTTGATTCATTGGATCAAGGACGAATCTGGGTTGTCATATCCAAGAGGTAGTTCATGAAATACCACGTCATAAAGGACAGGTGGCAGTCTACGTCAGCAAGGACACATGGTGCAATCATACAAGGACAAGTGTCAAGTTTACTCAACATCTCAGGCCACTGGAAATCACAATTATGAGTGACACATGGCAGCTACTCGACTTATGACACATCATTAAGTGACACAAGAATGATGTCACTCCAAGAGTTTAGTTTTGCGAGTTTTAGCATCAATACTCCCCCAAAGTCCCGAAAGATGAAGTTCTAGGACGGAGGATAGTCATCCGATCACCACGGATCGTGGACCGTTGATCTGAAGAGCGAAGCGCTCAAATGACTAGACAGTGGTCATATCTTGTGGTCACATCGTCGAGAGCTAGAGAGAAGAGCTAGAGCTTCCAAGCTCCATTTCGGAGATTGCCACTTGGAGAGTCGAGATGCCTCATCTCCAGATTCCTGAATTGTGAATTGTGAAAGCGCCTTATGGATAAGTGCTTGGTCATCGCCAATGGTCACATGAATAGAAGGAGCTAGCATAGCTAGAATTCATTCTGGGTATCGTGAATTATAGAGGAAGGAGTCAAGGAGACTCACGGGAGAATCCCCGAAACATGAGTCATGAAAGCACCTTCTAAATAGGAATTTGATCACCACCTGAGGGCACATGTGAAAGGAAAGGTGAAAGGTGCCAAAGGCATAAGGCTACAGAGGTTCGCATTGTAACTCCTAGAAACCATTGATGGTTTCGGTTAGAGGACTCAAAGAGACTTCAAGGTGATTGCCAGAGGAGCTGAAGAGTCTCGAGGCATATGCTAGTGGAATGAAGACTGATCATAGAGACAATTGACAGATGCAAGAGAGGACAAAGAGTCTGGACTACCAGAGAAGCTAAGGAATCTTAGAATAACACCCATTGATGATGAACGCATGGGGGTAACCGCCAGAGAATATGAAGAGTTGCCATGATGATCACCAGAGGACTCGACATGGGAAGATTATGCATAATCATTGCGGATACAACATGCACAAGGTGCACAGAGACGATAAAAATGCAGAACAGAGAAGAGATGGGTGGAATTGCTGAGAATGATTCATGTGTGAAGAAGGATCAGGGTGCAGGGCTGAAATGCACAGAAGAGGAATGGTGCATAGAAGGGACATGGCGCACAAAGCATAAAATGTTAAGAACCAAATATCAATATAGCATAGAAAAACCTTAGAAAAAGTAATCAACGCCTTGAAAAAGAGATAATTTCAGATAATAAGCCTCTTCGAGGGGGAAACCTCCTTTTACACTACTTAAATGTTCAAGTACAAGATGATTCAAAATGAAAATGTCTCCTTGGTATATATAGGAGACTAGGAGGTATAATTACAACTAATGGCCTAAAGCCGATATAAATAAAATAACATTACTAATATAATATGCCCCAATTAAGGGGTAATGAGCCAATATTAGGGCTTAACATGCCCCTACCCTTGAGACAAGTGTTGTATGCAATGCTTGAGTAACTCTGGATGCTTCTGTATAAAAGACTCATCTTCCCAAGTGGAATCTTCAGCCGGTAGTTTCCTCCATTTAATGAGATACTCTGAAATGGATCTATTCCTCAGCTGGCGAATTCTTGTGTCAGTGATG
>ML796724.1:211275-223826 GCA_009831015.1 Picea engelmannii | reverse complement strand
CTTTAACTCCTTGTATCCTCCCATCTCTCTCTCTCTCTCTCTCTCTCTCTCTCTCTCTCTCAACTTCATCTATGACCCCTCTTTTAACCTATTTCTCTTTCTCAGTGTTCCCCTCTCTCTCTATCCCTTGCTCTCCCCCACTCTCTCTCTTTACCTCTCTCACCCTCCCTCCCTCTCTCTCTACCCCATCCCTCTATCTCTTTGGATCTCACTCTGACCTCTCACTCTCTCTCCCCCTCTCTCTCTGTAATGTCCCCAAGGCCGAGCCCATTTGTAAATCTTGTCTACAAAATGAGTTGTAAAAATGTCTTATAGGCTGGTGAGCCAATTTTATATAAGTTGGTGGGCTTATGTGATTATTAGGCCAGAGAGCCTAAGTGTTGAAGGCCAAGAGCCTGATTTTGTACATGTATCTATGCACATTATTAATAAAAATATAAACATCGGTGCGTGCAGACCGACCACGATGAATGAGTGATGGGGGACTAAGCTTCCACAAAGTGGGCAAGGGCTGGAAGGTGGGAAAAGGGGGCTAATTTTGGAGCCTAGGGTCTAAGTGTTGAGCCTAGGGACTTAAGTCCTTGGGGAATAATATTTTAATATTATTCCAAAAGACATGTGAATATTATGTTTTATCCTAAGTTCTTTTTGGAAAGACAAGCAACTTCCAAACGGAAGGAACGTGTGCTGAAGGAATGCATGCATTTGCATGGGTGACAAGTGTCAACCCAAGAACATGTAGATAAAACTGCTGAGTTGAGTTGTGACGGGGGTTCCGCCTCCATTCTACCCGACCGTCTGAATGTGAACGGTCTGACCTTTGCAAGAATACCCTGTGCATCCCTGAAAGCCGAAAATCTTGTGTTGTTTTCTAAAATAGCCAGTACATCCTATGTCTGAAGAGTTTGAGCCTGTGCGTGGAATCTCTGTACCCTTGGTGCAATCCTGAAACCAAAACCGTGAGTCTATCCCGTGATTGCGGAGCCTGTTTGGGAAGCCCGTGTATGTTTTCCCAGTTGGTTGTTGTGGCCATGCAGTGTTGGACTACGCGTGGCTTGTTGACCAGTGTAAGTTCATGCCAAGCCTGTGTGTAACCTCTCTCCAAGTGAGGGAGGTGATTGTTGTTGGAAGAGGCAGGTTGCCAGGCATGTGAGCAACTCTTTCCAGGTGAGAGAGCTTGTTGGGAAGTGGTTTCTTCCAGAGAGTGTCCAGCACCAGCTTCGGTCTCTGAGACTTCCTGATCTGGCATGTTGTCGAGACCCAGAGAGGGAGGTGTAGCACCGATGGACTGGGCTTGTGAAGGTGTATACTCCCGGGCGGAACAGGCATGTGGGGAATGAGAGTCCGGGAGTAGTGGGCGTAAGATGGCATCCTGGGAAGAATCCTTCAAGTTGTTCTGTGTTGTTTTCCCTATAACCTCAGCCTAGTCTAGGATTCCTTGCCTTGGGGTGGAGCTTAGTCCCAGCTCGGGAGTGACCAACTGTTGAGCTTGATGAGTAGCGTTGTTTAAGGCTGGGAGGTTCGTGGAAGGCCTGCATGTGGTTGGTGGAATTACCATCGTTTCAAAGATAAGTACCAGACGATGTTTTAATTATGTTTTTTGCATGTCTGTGTATTTATATTTATCATGCATTCTATTGTGTATATGAATTAATGTTAATTCCAAGGATTATTTATGTCAGAAGTAATTTTGTGCTAACTCTGAGTTTAAATGTGTTTAACCTATTTTAAATGCATGTTATTAATTAAGCATAAAATGATGTTGTTCCGCAAAGTAGCATATGCTCGGCCAGTGGGTTGGATAACGGTCGGGGGAGCATTACAGAATGGTATCAGAGCCAAGGTTTCAATGTTGAGCCTAGATGGGCCAGTTGAGTGGTCTTTGGACCAAGGGTTTATGTAACACCCTGTTTCCCCCAGCTTGTAAATATAACTGGGCTGGCCAAGAACTATGGAAAACTCATAAATGTGAATATGTGATGTAAATGGACCTTGAGGAAAAGGTCAATGAATGTGAATAACATTTTGAAGTTATTGCAGGACTGCTAAGAGGGGATGTGCAGAAAAGAGACCACGATGGCGGTGGAAGGCACCTAGAAAGGTGGCGTTAACTCCCACCGAGAATTAATTACCGTATTTGGACTTCACTGGCCCGGAGAACCAAAAGCGGCTCGCTGGCCCTGAATTAAATGTCTCGCAGGCTGGTAGGTGGATGGTTTAATGAGGGATGGGCGGAGAACCTCCCATCCGTAGAGCCATCAGACCTGATCTTCGCGAGGGTAATTGCGCCACACGCAACCTCGCAAGAGGATAAGGCGTGGGGTAGAAGCGATTGGGGGCAGATGCGAGGGGAACTCTGGCATTATGCAGAGTGAGTGATAGTAGAGAGGAAGGATTGCAACCTTCGCTCCTAGTCACTGGCAGACAGAGAGACGCGGTCTCACAGCATCGTGGTCTCAGCTCGGGGGTGGCTAGTGATAAATCTGTTGGGAGTCGCTACGCCTACGGTTGGGTGGAAACGAGCACCTCTCTCAGCAGTTGTTTGACCCCTGGTGTTATTTTCTGATAAGTGTTTTGCCTCTGGCATATTGATATATATATATGTGTGTGTGTGTGTGTGTGTGTGTGTGTGTGTGTGTGTGTGTGTGCTTATTCTGATGATTATGCTCATAAGCTGTGAAACTGTGAATGAATTCATTGTAAGAATGTCTGTAGGATGTTTTGATCAATATTAGTAGTTGTATATTTGTATGGAAGAGATTATATATGGCATATGTCCTCATGAACTATTATTTACATGTGTATGGTCTATGTCAAACTTCATGTCTGGACCTCGGTTGGACGATACCCTTTTGACCTCAGAAAGTACTCTGAGTAAGTCTCCCCATAAAGATACTCTCCTTGAATAACCCCTCAAGAACCCGACAGGTAAATATGAAGGCGTAAAACCTTAGTAACTCTGTATGAGGAGAAACGATCCTCTTAAAAACCCGAGATGGCAGCTTAAGGATGGAATATCGAATCGACAGATGAGACTTCGTCGGGAGATCTGTGGTCACTCATGACAGTCAGATAGGAAGGAGAGGAAGAATTGTTAAGGGCCTTAACCTTGATAGATGGTGATCGACGGATGAGATTTCGTCGGGGAAACCTGTGGTTCCCCACAACCGTTAGATTAGTAGGAAAAAGTAGGGCGTTAAAGACCTTACCACGGGGTTTTTTTGTGTCTTCGTGGGTAGTGGAGAGTTAGGACCGTAGATCCTCACGGTCCATGAGAACATCTAGACCGCTGATTTTTCCACGTCCACGAAGTAGTGGAAGAGTGCACAAAGTGGGACAGATCTGAGCCGTTAGATCTTAGCCAGAAAAACCCGACAGCCATTGGATCTGTTAAGAGATGCATGGGGGATAAGCTCTCGTGAACAGGAGGTTGAAAGTCCTGACGAGAGGCATGGTCATCGGGATATCGATGCTCGGGAAATTGGGGTTCTCGAGGTTGTGAAAGTCGAGACATTTTAAGTCTCAAAATCCTGAGAGTTAATCAGGACCGTCCATTAGAGGAGGATGCGTGGAAGTAATCAGAGCCATCGGGGAAATTCCCGACAGGAAGTCATCTATTGGCATTTTGGTCATCGGGATATCGGGAATCCTGATAGCAAGAGGTTTGGGAATTTCGGAATTGCGAAGTCCGAAACCCCGACAAGGAGAAAAGTGCCATTGTGGACCAGTTGTCAGCATAGCGGAGAATCGGGATTCGAGGAATCGGCAATTCCGTGGACAAATTATTTTCGGCATTTGAATCCCCGAAGCCCCGATAAGGAGTATGACTGCGGTCATATAAGGAAGGTCATGTGGACCAAAAGTCTAGCCTGGAGGGCTAACGGAGATTGGAGCGCATCGGGATTTTGGAAGCCAAAAACCTCGACGAGAGGTAAGCCTGCAGTCTTATGATTTAGCGGTCACATGGACCAGAGCATAGCCAGGAGGGATAACACATAAGGGACCATATCGGTGAATTGGCTCATCAGGAATCGCGGAATCGGGATTCCTATTGACAAGAGTTCGGGATCTCCCATGGAGGAAATCTCGGAATAGGTCTAAGCCGTCTGATTGACGGAGGCCACGTGTCGAGAGATTAACCACATCGGGAAACTGGGGATCGAGGATTCGGGGGTTTCGTGATCGAGAGTCTGGATTCTCGTGATGATAAACCCCGATGAACGAACGAGATCCTTTCGGAGGATCTTAGGGTCTGTAATGACCGTTATATGTGTAGATGAGACGTCAACTTAAGCCAGGACGTGAATATGCTTTAGGATAAGCGACAAGCAGATCTGGACGGCCAGAATCCACCCATCCAGATCTACGGCTAAGGTTCCATTCCAGAGCCCCCTTACTGTTCTACCTCTAGCGGTAGGGGGGGGCTCCGTAATTGGACGCGCAACTCTCAAACGGTCGAGATTAACTCATCATAATCAATGGCGCTCAAGTGGATTCTGGAACCCCTTGCCATTCTGCCTTTAAGAGGAGGGGGGTTCGGAATAGTGTGGCATGTGAAGTGGGGCCCCTCCTATCATGTCGACCACCGTGTCACGTTTCCTTCTCTGCCACCTGTATTCCACCTAACCGCGCAACGGGGCCATTTCCCATTGGTTGTTCTCTACCCCTGTTGAGGTTTGTGCCTATTGGCCATTTGCTGACCCTATAGGGATTCGTCCCCATTGGTCGCTCGCTAGCTCTGTCGGGGTTCAACGATTGCAGAGTCGAACGTTTAGACGTTATTGTAGCGCCGAGGTGCGAAATACAAATAGGCATTGTGTTCAAATTGAACTGTGGACATGACCCACGATCAATGGGAACAGAGAAGGAGAGAGAAAGAGCCATACTTATGTTGGGCCTCCATGGTAATTAGGGGTTCGAGTCCAGCAGAAGACCAAAAAAATCTGATTTAGGTAGTGGATGTGTTACAAAGTGGTATCAGAGCATGGTTACAACACTCGGCCTGATTGGGCTCATGCACGAGTCGTGCATAAACTCCATTCAAAGCACTCCTACGAGGAGTAACCCCCTAACGTAACTCTCTTGTCCAGGATTAAAACTTGGAAACGAAAACCCGACTGTGTATGCATGTGAAAGAGTTATAAATTATGTGCAAATTATAAAATGTATTTAACCCTTGACTAACAATCAGCGTTTGTCTTTCACCTAAGCGGACGATCAGTCACGGGAATCTATAGACGCAGAGTATGGTGACTCACCAAGAGGTGGGAGAAGGCTCCCACAACAGAGACGAAGAATCTGACGAAAGAAGAGCAATAGGAACCCCTCCAGACCTAGCTGAGACTGTGAGGAGTCTCATGGTTGAGTTGCAAAGCTGCAAGGCCGACAATGAAAGGATGATGAAGGAACAAGAAAAGCAAACTGAAATTAATGCAGTGTTACTCCAGAGCTTATCCGACCTACAGCGACAAATGCAGCATGAACCCGAAGTGCAGAAACATGGTCGTATCAGTGGCCATACTAAGAGGAGCACCTCCAGAAAGGTTCACCCCAGAGGTAAAGGACCAGTGTTAGACGATTCCACTGAGAAGGAAGATAGTGATTCAGAAGGCTCTTCCAGCAGTAGGACCAGTTCCTATTCTCAAAGAAAATAGAAGAAGCAAAAGACTTCCAATAGTCATAAATTTGAGGAATTCAAAAAGGCCAAACCTCCCTCCTTCGACGGTGAGATAAAGAAGGGAGAGGAAGCCGAGGCTTGGCTACTTGGACTGAAGAAATATTTCAGATTTCATGATTTTTCAGAGAATTTGAAGGCCCGAGTGGCCACTTTCAATCTGAACGGAAAGGCTTCCATCTGGTGGGAAGACCTTAAGAATATGAAGGGGGTCCGCGAGGAGGACCTGTCTTGGAAACAGTTTGAAAAATACTTCCGGAAGAAGTATTTGTCGGAAATATATTTCGACGAGAAGGCTAAAGAGTTCTATGAACTCAAACTGGGACAACTTACTATGGAGGAATATGTCAAAAAATTCCTCGACTTATTGAGATATGTACCCTACATCAAAGCAGAGAAGTTGAAGGCACAACGCTTCATCGGTGGGCTACCCAAGGAATACTAGAACCGAATCGAATTCGACGAGCCAAAGACCTTAGAAGACACTATACGAAAGGCAACATATTGTCATGAACAATATGGACATCGGGCAGAGTCTCATGGAGACTGGAAACAGAAGAATGGTTCGAGATTTCAGAAAAAGGGGAGCAAATCCTCTGGATTTAAAAACTACAAAAAGAACCCCAGAATGAACTTCCCAACCCAGAGTGTACTCCAGCAGAACTTTCCCTCGGTGGATGGAAATAAAAATTTTGGACCTATACCCGTAAAGATTAATAACCCAAAGAAAGAACCTCTGAAATGTTGGGATTGCAGAGAAGGGCATCTCCGGAGAGACTGTCCACACCGACAACAGAACAGTCGGAAATTTTATAACATTCAGGAAGCTACCACAGTCAATGATGTGGCAGGGAGTGTGCCGCAGATGTATGCAGCCTTGGACAATAACCAAGCTGACCACCAAGCTTCAGTGGTGGAAATAGAAGGTATGATTTCCAACCATCTAGTGTCTGTTTTGATTGACCTGGTTCAAATTTGAGTTATATAGCCCCTAAAGCTGTTGATAAGTGTAAGCTACAACCACAAAAACAAACTAAGCCATGGTTGGTACAGTTAGCCACTGGCACCAAAAGAAAGGTAGTGGAGGTCATACCAGCCTGCCAATTAATGTTGGGTGAATTCCCCACCCAAGCAACCCTTAATGTATTACCCTTGGGATCATACGATCTGTTGATTGGAATGGACTGGCTGTCCACCCATAAAGCCAAACTGGACTGTTACCATAAAACCTTAGAATGTGTGAGCAAAGGAGGAAAAAGGATAAACCCTTCAAGGGATCCAAAAACCGGTCTCGGTGAGACAAATATCAGCCCTGCAAATGAGAAAGTATTGCCGAAAGGGATGTCCCCTATATGCAGTACAGGTGTTGAAAACAATCGAAGGTGCTAAATCGAGCCCTAATGACCACCCTATCCTGAGAGAATACAAAGATGTGTTTCCAGAAGAGGTACCAGGTCTACCTCCGAGCAGATACATTGACTTCTCGATAGAGTTCGCACCAGGAGTAGTGTCGGTGTCTAGGAAACCCTACCGGATGAGCACACCTGAGTTAGTTGAATTCAAATTACAATTAAAAGAAATGATGGACAAGGGTTATATTCGACCTAGCGTGTCCCCATGGGGAGCACCAGTCCTGTTTGTGAAAAAGAAGGATGGCACCCTTAGACTGTGTATAGATTACAGACAACTCAATAAAGTAACCATAAAGAACAAATACCCCTTGCCCAGGATCGATGATCTATTCGATCAGTTGGGAGGCGCGTCTGTTTTCTCAAAGATTGACTTGAGGTTGGGATACCATCAAGTCCGAATCAAGGGTGAAGACATCCATAAAACCTCTTTTTGGACATGGTATGGTCATTATGAGTTTGTGGTAGTGCCATTTGGGTTAACCAATGCCCCTGCCACTTTCATGTGCCTAATGAACAATGTACTCAGTAAATTTCTAGATAAAGTTGTATTAGTTTTTATTGATGACATTTTTATCTACTCTAAGAATAGAGCAGAACATGAAGAGCATCTTAGACTTGTGCTGCAAGTGCTCAGAGAGCATCAACTCTATGCCAAATTCAGTAAATGTGACTTCTTTCAGAAGCAAATACACTACTTGGGACATGTTCTGTCCGAGGAAGGGGTAGCAGTAGATCCTGACAAGATCAGGTCTATCATGGAATGGCCTACCCCAAAGGATGTCTCAGACATCAGATCCTTTATGGGATTAGCGGGATACTATAGGAGATTTATAAAAGATTTCTCCAAGATTGGTTGTCCAATCACTGCCCTCTAGAAGAAAGGGACAAAATTCCTGTGGACACAGCAATGTGAAGAAAGATTCCAAACCCTGAAACATCTATTGACCCATGCACCCGTGTTGAAAATCGTTGACCCAGAAGCTGACTTCCTTGTGTGCACAGATGCCTGTAAGGAAGGGCTCGGAGGAGTCCTTGTGCAGGAAGGAAAGGTTATCTGCTACGAATCCCGAAAATTGAATGAACATGAGGTCAACTATGTGACTCATGATCTAGAACTGGCTGCCATAGTGCATGCCTTAAAAATGTGGAGGCATTACCTCTTGGGAAGAAAATTTCTACTTATGACAGATCACTATGGATTACGATACTTGTTCGACCAACCAAAGCTCAATGTTAGACAAGCTAGATGGATGGCCCTCCTTAGCGAATTTGATTTTGAAATCAAACACATCAAAGGGAAAGAAAATAGGGTGGCCAATGCTCTTAGCAGAAGCATGAAAACGATTCACCTGGAAACAGTGAGTATCTGCGAGACAGATGTCAAGAACAGAGTCAGAAATGCATAAGCGCAGATCCCTTCGTTCAAACTATGACCCTATACCTACAGAAAGAACCCGCTAGAGAAAAATATGAAGGCTACCAGATGACCGAAGGAGGTCTTCTCAATTACAGAGATAGACTGTACATTCCAAATTTTGACAACTTGAAGAGGTTCATTATGGATGAACTACATAAAAGACCATACACTGGTCACCCAGGATACCAGAAAATGATCATTGCCACCCGAAAACGATTTTATTGGCCTGGATTGAAGAAAGACATAGCCAAATATTTGGCCCAATGCATAGAATGCCAACAGGTTAAAGCGGAATATCGACACCCAGCAGGACTATTACACCCTTTGCCCATCCCAAAATGGAAATGGGAAACCATCTCCATGGATTTTATCACTGGATTACCAATTTCAAACAAACAGAATGATGCCATTATGGTGGTGGTGGATAAACTGAGCAAGTCCACTCATTTCATCCCCGTCAAATGAACCTGCAAGGCGATAGATATCGCCCAGATATTCATGAAAGAGGTATTCAGACTGCACGGTATGCCGAAAGAGATAATATCTGACAGAGACACAAAATTTACTTCCAATTTCTGGAAATCACTGATGGCTGGTTTGGAGACCAAATTGTTGTTCAGCACCGCCTATCACCCTCAAACCGACGGATAGACAGAAAGAGTGAATCAAATATTAGAGGATATGTTAAGGATGCATGTAATGCATCAACCCAGAAAATGGGAAGACTACCTGCCATGGGTAGAATTCACCTACAACAACGGCTACCAGGCATCCTTAAAGATGAGTCCCTTCAAGGTCCTCTATGGTAAGCCGTGTAATACTCCAATCAGCTGGAGTAATCCTGTAAATAGGATTTCTATTGGACCCGACATGCTGAAAGAAATGGAGCAGCAAGTAGCTCAGATAAAACAAAATCTGAAGATCGCCCATAACCGACAGAAAAGTTATGCTGACCAAAAGAGAACTCCAAGAGAGTTAAAAATGGGAGACCATGTATATCTCATAATTAAGCCCAGAAGGAGTTCCCTGAAAATGGGAGATTGTGCCAAGTTGGCACCCGGGTATTGTGGACCCTTTGAGGTTCTAGATAAAGTGGCACCTGTAGCCTATCGGCTAGCACTTCCTCCCACAGTAAAAGCACATAATGTTTTCCATGTTTCATTATTGAAGAAATATGTACATGATGCTAATCATATAATTGACTGGTCTGTGATCTAGGTGGAACCAGAGGGATAATTTCTACCAGAACCCCAATGCATACTGGACAGAAAGGAAACCCCGCTCCGGAACAGAACCATTGCACAGGTCAAGGTGCAGTGAAAACATTTTGGCCCAGATGAGGCTACATGGGAAATGGAGGATGCCATGAGACAGGCATATCCGATTTTGTTTACTTCTGTGCATACCATTCATTTTAGTAAATAAGAACATCGAGGACAATGTTCCTTTTAAGGGGGAGGGAATTGTAACACCCTGTTTCCCCCAGCTTGTAAATATAACTGGACTGGCCAAGAACTATGGCAAACTCATAAATGTGAATATGTGATGTAAATGGACCTTGAGGAAAAAGTCAATGAATGTGAATAACATTTTGAAGTTATTGTAGGACTGTTGAGAGGAGATGTGTAGAAAAGAGACCACGATGGTGGTGGAAGGCACTTGGAAAGGTGGCATTAACTCCCACCGAGAATTAATTACCGTATTTGGACTTCACTGGCCCGGAGAACCAAAAGCGGCTCACTGGCCCCAAATTAAATTTATCGCAGGCTGGTAGGTGGATGGTTTAATGAGGGATGGGAGGAGAACCTCCCATCCGTAGAGCCATCAGACCTGATCAGCATGAGGGTAATCGCGCCACACACAATCTCGCAAGAGGATAAGGCGTGGGGTAGAAGCAATTGGGGGCAGACGCGAGGGGAACTCTGGCATTATGCAGAGTGAGTGATAGCAGAGAGGAACGATTGCAACCTTCGCTCTTGGTCACTGGCAGACAGAGAGACGCAGTCTCACAGCATCGTGGTCTCAGCTCGGGGGTGGCTAGTGGTAAATCTGTTTGGAGTCGCTATGCCTACGGTTGGGTGGAAACAAGCACCTCTCTCAACAGTTGTTTGACCCCTGGTGTTATTTTCTGATAAGTGTTTTACCTCTGGCATCTTGATATATGTATATGTGCTCATTCTGATGATTATTCTCATAAGCTATGAAACTGTGAATGAATTCATTGTAAGAATGTCTGTAGGATGTTTTGATCAATATTAGTAGTTGTATATTTGTATGGAAGAAATTATATATGGCATATGTCCTCATGAACTATTATTTACATGTGTACTGGTCTATGTCAAACTTCATGTCTAGACCTCGGTTGGACGATACTCTTTTGACCTTAGAAAGTACTCTGAGTAAGTCTCCCCATAAAGATACTCTTCTTAAATAACCCCTCAAGAACCCGACAGGTAAATATGAAGGCGTAAAACCTTAGTAACTCTATATGAGGAGAAACAAACCTCTTAAAAACCCGAGATGGCAGCTTAAGGATGGAATATCAAATCGACGGATGAGACTCCGTCGGGAGATCTGTGTTCACTCATGACCGTCGGATCGGAAGGAGAGGAAGAAGTGTTAAGGGCCTTAACCTTGATAGATGGTGATCGACGGATGAGATTTCGTCGGGGAAACCTACGGTTCCCCACGACCGTTAGATTAGTAGGAGAAAGTAGGGCGTTAAAGGCCTTACCACGGGGTTTTCCTGTGTCTTCATGGGTAGTGGAGAGTTAGGACCGTAGATCCTCACGGTCCATGAGAACATCTGGACCGTTGATTTTTCCACGTCCACGAAGTAGTGGAAGAGTGCACAAAGTGGGACAGATCTGAGCCATTAGATCTTAGCCAGAAAAACCCAACAGCCATTGGATCTATTAAGAGATGCATGGGGGATAAGCCCTCGTGAACAGGAGGTTGAAAGTCCCAACGAGAGGCGTGGTCATCGGGATATCGGCGCTCGGGAAATCGGGGTTCTCGAGGTCGTGAAAGTCGAGACATTTTAAGTCTCGAAATCTTGAGAGTTAATCAGGACCGTCCATCAGAGGAGGACGCATGGAAGTAATCGGAGCCATCGAGGAAATTCCCGATAGGAAGTCGTCTATCGACATTTTGGTCATCGGGATATCGGGAATCTTGATAGCAAGAGGTTTAGGCATTTCGGAATCGCGAAGTCTAAAACCCCGACAAGGAGAAAAGTGCCATTGTGGGCCAGCTGTCAGCATAGCAGAGAATCGGGATTCGAGGAATCGACAATTCCGTGGACAAATTCTTTTCGGCATTTGAAACCACGAAGCCCCGATAAGGAGTATGACTGTGGTCATATAGGGAAGGTCGTGTGGACCAAAAGTCTAGCCTGGAGGGCTAACAGAGATTGGAGCGCGTCGGGATTTTGGAAGCCAAAAACCCCGACGAGAGGTAAGCCTGCAGTCTTATGATTTAGCGGTCACATGGACCAGAGCATAGCCAGGAGGGCTAACACATAAGGGACCATATCGGTGAATTGGCTCATCGGGAATCGCGGAATCAGGATTCCTATTGACAAGAGTTTGGGATTTCCCATGGAGGAAATCCTGGAGTAGGTCTGATCCGTTCGATTGATGGAGGCCACGTGTCGAGAGATTAACCACATCGGGAAACCAGGGATCGAGGATTCAGGGGTGTCATGATCGAGAGTCTAGATTCTCGTGATGATAAACCCCGATGAACGGACGAGATCATTTCGAAGGATCTAAGGGTCTGTAATGACCGTTAGATGTGGAGATGAGACGTCAACTTAAGCCAGGACGTGAATATTCTTTAGGATAAGCGACGATCAGATCTGGACGGCCAAAATCCACCCGTCCAGATCTATGGCTAAGGTTCCATTCTGGAGCCCCCTTACTGTTCTTCCTTTAGCGGTAGGGGGGGGGTCCGGAATTGGACGTGCAACTCTCGAACGGTCGAGATTAAGTCATCGTAATCAATGACGCTCAAGTGGATTCCGGATCCCCCTTGCCATTATGCCTTT